>JAPMOQ010007423.1:363683-381671 GCA_026543055.1 Argiope trifasciata | reverse complement strand
CGCTATTTAAACTCATAAAATAATCCAAACTACTATGAGGACACCTGAGATACTTTTGTGTACCAGTCTGATTCTTCTCTTTTAATGAAATGGACATCCTATTTATGAATATGATGCTATTTAAACTCATAAAATAATTCAAACTACTATGAGGACACCTGAGATACTTTAATGTATCAATGTAATTCTTCTCTTTTAATGAATGGGACATCCTATCTGGCATAATTAAACTCATAAAAGAACTAAAAAAGGATACCTGATAGTGTACCAATATGATTCTTCTCTTTTAATAAATGGGATATCCTATCTTACATATGGTTATTTAAACTCATAAAAGAACTAAAAAAGAATACCTGATAGTGTACCAATGTGATTCTTCTCTTTTAATGAATGGGACATCCTATCTGACATATGGTTATTTAAACTCATAAAAGAACTAAAAAAGGATACCTTATAGTGTACCAATATGATTCTCCTCATTTAATGAATGGAATATCCTATTTAAAACATATACAATTATTTAAACTCATATAAGAGCCTTAAGAGCCATAAGAACACTTGAGATACTTTTGTATACCAATGTGGTTCTTCTCGCTTAAATTAATAGTTACTTTGACCTAGCTATAGACGTAAAACGCATATGAAAAGCTCCATGATTCAGAGCATCAGTTAGGCTATTGTTTGCAAAAAAAAAGTTGAAACCAAGACTTCAAAATTTTGCTTTTTGAAATCTTTTGATATCTTCAAGGCAAAAACTTATATTACTAAAAGATTAAATATTGCATGTTTTACAACAAGGATGATTTTATCAAAGAACGTGGAATAATTATATATTTTATTTACATTGAATCAGCAAGAAGTTGATGTGCATAACCTTTCAGAAATGAAATATTCTCTATTTTGCGCAATTTGAAATTAGTAAAAGCAGATTTTTATCTTACAAAACACGTTCTAAAAGTTTAAAATTGCTTAAAATGTCTTGAAAGCATGGCAGGTAAGTTAACGAAACGCATTGTTACATGTGAGAAATATTGCGTTATACTCATTTAAATTCTCACATTGTTCTAGAGATGTATTCCTCTTTTTGTACTCTGTGAACTTTTTAGAAAATTAAAAACCCAAAGTGAGTCCTTTAGAATTTAAACAATGCAAACTGAGATGGGCTTAGAAAAAAAAAGAAATGAAAAGGCAGAGAAAAAGCGATAACACCTGGTTTCTTGACAAAATTGGAACATCCTCAAGGACGATTTGCCAGTTTTCAACATAGATAATTATATTTTTGATGAACTCATTCAATGATTTTAAATTTTTAGTATTTCCTAGATATTTAATTAAATCGCATTAGTTATCAAGTAATATAATAAATTTCAAATAGAATTAGCACAGCATTTATGTATTCTAATGGGAAACCAGTGGGAGTTTTCTCCTTGGAACTTTCTCGGATACTCTCCAATAAAGGTGTTATCCCAGAAAACTACCTGCATAGTATTGGTGAACAATGATTACCAAAATATTAATCTGTCACGTAATTTTATCATTTTTGCTGAACCTATAGTGTCGTCCTTGGCGATGTATTTGGCGATTAATCCCTGGCATACAGTTAATAGTCTCTGAAAATCAAATTCTTGTTATAAAAGTGTTTGTCCAAATTGATGGAAATAAAAATTTGATACAAAACTATAGTTGAAACCACAGAATCATGGATGAATCAAATTTGTTATATTTCTGTTAGTGAGTTATTGCCGTTACTTATTTCTGAAAGTATAGGTCAACAGACGGCAATTCGTTATTGAATTTGATCCAAAATTTGATAGGTGCCTAAGCTATAAATCTGAATTTAAATGTTCTGAATTTTATTTATCTTGCTCTCTTTGTCGTTATATTCAAATTACTGAACGGGCACATCTCTTGGAATGGATTTTCGCAACATTTGACAGAAAGTTACGAATTTGATATAAAGACTGTACACCAAATATCATTCGTTTAGCTCAAAATGTTTTTGAATTATCACTATCATATACAGACAGATGGTCCTTTTCCAAAATTGTGCTTTTGGAACTCAGAGAGGTTTAAAAGGTGAAGATTCGTCAAAATCTGGACTTCGAATTTTTTTTTTTTTTTTTTTTTTGACGATTTTCATAAATTCATCTGTGAATACAGGGGAGATTGCAATAAGCGTTACGCAGTATGTATCTTTGACATATAAATGCTTGCGAATCTTTAAAAATATTCATTCTTGAGGTTCGATATCGCGACCATTGGGTTTGCAGCCGTATAACATAACCCATGTACAAAAGTGTATACATCTGTCTGGAAGTTCTTATCTTGCTTATGAACCTACCACCACATTACTCCCCCTCCAGTGAATCAGAAATGTTACAAAGGATGTTATCGCGCCAAGTGTTTTTTATTGGGCGACGTTTGATCTCGCCAAGCGTTATGGCGGGCGACGAACGATTTTATGGCGCCAAGTATTATGGCAGACGACGAACGTTTTTAAAAAGAGGAGAGATGCGTCAAAACCTGGAGCTCGAATTTTTTGATGATTACTATAATTTGAGTACTATATGATTTGATATTTTTGATTACTATTTAATGATTACTATAATTTCTCTAAACGTAGTTTAGAGAAATTATAGCAATCATCAAAACTTAAAAAGTAAAAAAGTTTAAATTCAATTTGATCAATTTTCAGAATTGGTCACATTTTCTACAGAATTGTGAGAACAGCAAAGGAAAGAAAGGCTTATGCGATGGACATAAACATAAATTGTGTAAAGTGAACTTTGAAAATACTTTTACATCTCCTATCATAAATATAAGAAAAACTAAATTATTTTTTATTTAACATTGATAAAAGATAAGAAGATAAGATTTATAAGTCGATTTAAATTTAAAATTTCAGTCCATCTCATTTGAAACTGCACTAATTATATCTTGGAATAAATCGCGTAATTTCAGCCTTTTGAACTAGAAAAAGAAAATCCAAGGCAAAATCATTAAGCTTTCATAGACTTTCTTACTGATATGAACAAAAAATTATTATAGTTTTAAGTTCAATATTTTATAGAAACATTAATCTACATCTTCTTATTATTCGTTAAGTATTTTTTAATAATCAAAATTGAAAAATAAATAAATAAAATATCAAAATGATGCCCTGTCTTAAATGAGGAGTGAAATTCACCATCCGAAAGCAAAGGACTAAAAAATACTAGCTGACCAAAATTGTACCAAAATCAAAACTCCGTGTCCCAAACTAGCCGGAACAAAGAAAATTAGTTAGGTAAAATACAAATTTTTGCATGTAGTTTCAAAATGCGCTGACTTTATAAGTCGATTCCCATTCAAGGTTAAATCCATTCTTGATGCTTAACCAAGACTTAAGAGACACACTGAAAATTAACTCATTTTGTCAAGTTAACAAGTCACAAGAAAATTAACAAGTCATTTTGATGCTGAATAGCACTGGTTGAAAGTTTTGCAATCGAAAAATATACTGTATACTTTTCACCGAGTCTCTTTTGGACACGATCTTTGTCACTGCTGATTCTTCTGCATTTTAATCATGTCCATCTACTGCCCTGCTGACTCAGTCTTGCAAACCAACTTGTTGACCACCCATTATTTCTGAAAAGTAGGTCGCTGAGACAACTCAGCGTGTGTTTAGCGTCGTTATTAACACGAAGGTAACCATCTTCATGTTTAGATAAATCACAACCTACATGAAACAAGTAAATTATAAGCAAATTGTAGCAAATAACAGAGTATGGCAGTAAATCATGATGTCTCGCTAAAAATTTTAAAACGCAGTTGAATTCTATACAATGCATTGCAACTGTTCTATATAAAAAATAAACTTCCAATGCAAAATCTTTAAAAATAAAGAGCGTTCAATATTTTGCGTATTATTTGGTACTATTTATTTGTTTAAATTTTATATATAAATGTGCACTGAGAAATAACAATTTTATTCTGATGATTGGTTTATTAAATTTAGATTGAGGCTGTTAAACAATAATAATCCTTTTTTGAAAGACTATAATTATGTAAAATTTACTGAATATAACAAAAAAAATTCTCTTTTCTCTAAAGAAAATTGAACAGAATTATTAATTGCAAAATCTTTATTTTATATTATGCTAAGTTATTACTAAATAATAAACTCATTTATGAATAATTGTTATATTACATAATAATTACAATAATTTATTAATTATAATCGATTTATAATAAGTAAGGGTTAGTATAATAATTACTGGTTATTGTTACGTAATTAGCATTCACAATAAGTGATTAATCACTTTTACCCTAACATGTATTTGAAGAAGGAATGAATCCTTTATTCGATGAAAATATAATTGAAAAAAATCAGCAATACATATGAAGATATAATTTTGTATATATAATAATGTTATTATGAATTTTAAATGATATTAAAGTTGACAATAATATGGAATTAAATATTTTAAACAAAGAATTTAGTAGTTAAAATCCATGATCAAAATGGTGCATTCAAACTCTGCTCAAATGAGCGATAATTGGTTGAAGAAAACATGCCAAAATACCAATTAAACTTTTTAAAACATTGGATTGTTTCATTCAACTAAAGTATTAAAAAATTTAGATATTTTAATAAATAAATAAATTGTATTTTTAGACTCAGGAGAAATTTTATTACAATATATATGCTTTTTCTTCACATTTAGTTTATATTAAAGGTGTTACTTTATATTCAGAATTTTTTCTATCATATTCAATTATATTTTGATTTTTAAATTTAATGTTTAATCTGAGTATTACAATATATAGCACTGATTTTTGATATCCCAATAACCTCTAAAAAGTAAAATCCCATTTAGAATGTGATGAAATTTTTTTCTGAAATTTAACATCATATAAAATTATCCGTATCTGATTCAATGTATCTGTAAGGAGTGGGGGGGGGGGGGGAATGGGATCAGTGTCGTTGAAATTTTCTCGAATATATTTTAGTAAAAGTTTTGCATTTTCTTTTCTCATACTGAACTGGGTCTTCGACAAGGCTGCAAATATCACTATTCACATATTTATATTCAATGCTCCACGTGATATTTTGTACCTCACGTGATATTCACGTGATATTTGATTTCACGTGATATTTTGTACCTCAACGTATAACAAAAAAACCCAAATATGTAGGGGTCAGTGGTGATAAAACTTTATGGGAAATGTCCGACAACGCTTCGGCAGAAAAAATCCAACTGGTTTTACCTTAATAATAAGAAAATAAGAAAAAATAAGAAAAAAAAATATATTATTTCAAATTTATATTTAGAGTGAAATGACTTACAAACGAAAATGCTGTAAATAATGAAAAAAGAGCCATTATCAAGTCAATCGATTGTTCTCAGACTTGGGTTATTGAAATGGAATTCTTTCGAAAAAATTTTTTGGAAATATTGCGATTTCTTATTGCAAAATAAAAGAATTTTTTGATAATTTCTAGTAGAAATTCTTGATTTTTTTTTTGAAGAATTTCTTGATAATCAGATTTCTTGTTTATTGTACCCCATCCAATGTTTTCTTTTTCTTGAATAAATATTCTTTTTTCAAATAATGATATAGAGACAATGGGAAATCTTCAAATACGAACACATATTACAAAAGAATTTATAGCTTCAAATAACTTTAATATTAATAAATTATTACTTCTTTATTTTCTGCAGAGTTGCATGAATTATTGAATTTTCTTATTGAATTCTATAAAAAGTTTTAAAAATAATCAATTTATATTATTCATAGTTATAAGTAGATTTAATAAATAAATGTTAAAGATATATATTATTTATCATTTCCTCGAGAAAAAATATGAAATTCGTTGACAGATGTTCAAATAAATTTGAATATTCACCTTTCTTCTTTCTAGCTTATTGTTGATAACTAAAGTTGATAAAGTTGATAACTAAAGCGAATTTTGTGTTGTGTTGCATAAAATTGTATTACATTTAGTGTAACATAATGTAATAACATAAATGTTACCATTACATTTTGTGTTCTTTTGTTAAGCAGCCATAATCCATAACATCTTTAAATAGCTTTAATTAATAGGAATGATCTTTCAGCTGTTACATTTTATGTCATAACGTGGGGTTTTTCTTGTACATAATTATTTGAATTCCGTAAATAAATAATTATTTTACTACATTTAAAATTAATGATGTTATTGGCATAATGTTTTTTTTACAAAAGTATATCAATTCTGTAATTAAATTCTGAGAATCACATCTGATTATTACTAGTATTTAAAATTGATGATGACGTTACAATGTTATTTCTAAAATAAAATGCTATTTAATATTTATCGATAGTACAAAAGTTCTTTCCCATTTTATATGCCTTTTTTCGTTCCAAGATTATATATATTGTTTATTTTCAAAATATATTTGAAACCAAATATTATTAATCTGGATTAACAGTGTGGTGATATCTTAATAAGCCAGAAACAGCCATCCGTCATTGGGGACCACTTTTGTCTCGCGGATAGGTTACGCGGCTGCAAATCATAAAGCCGCGAATTCGATTCTTGTTGGAATTCAATCTCTTCATTGGCGTGACACCACAATACAAACCGCCACTATAGAATTTCAGGGTACAAATAATCTATTCGACGCCACAAAAGTCGTGGCTTTTTTTATATGTCGAAATTTCATCGACAAATTTCATGATTACAACTCATTAAGTCAATAGCTGTATATAAAAGTTTGAGGAAGAACTCCATAATTTATTACATTAGATATTATAATACATAATATTTTCCTTATATAAATAATTTGTTTAGTTTTACATGGATACTATTGACTTTACAGACTATTAAGGTTCACTCTTATTAAGTATTAACAAAAAGTTAAATGTTTAAAAAGGAGCTACAGTTTTTATTTTCTCGTATACGAAGTTCAGAGAAACTATTAAAAGTTTCCAAAGAATTTGAACTCAAGATTTTGACGAATTACCACGTTTCAGATCTTTCAAACTTTGAAAGGCGTGTTTTTTGCATAAGGCTCCGTCTGTGAAGACTACAACTCAAAAACATTTTGAGCTTGGCGGATCAAATTCGATAAGTGAAATCCTGACAAACTTCACATATTTCTATCAAATTTTGGTCGAAATCCATCAACAGGATATATGTCTTGTTGTTGATTGCTCGAGTGCAAGAAAACCATATAGCTACAAAACGTTCAGAGTTATATAAAATTATGAACACAGATTTTGCTTTATAATCTAGATCAAAATGAAATTTGGAACCAAATGTGACAAGAGGAGGGTAGGGTTGAGATAGTCTGATTGGTAGGGCATTGGACTCGCATCTCTTAGGTTGCGAGTTCGAATCTCACCAACCAAAGAATCTCTGCATGTGTGGTGACTGGCGCGTGTATAAATCTGCCGTAGTCCTCCGTATCGAGACTAATCCTCTGGGGTACTGGTTCAGAGATGACCATTCTCTGATCTAGGTCTAAATTACGATCTGTGAATGAAAAGTATGAATGAGGGCCATCCTATAAAAAGGGTTGTGACACGTCAGTAGCTAACTCGTACTCTTGGCCGTAGATGCCGCTACTGAAAAAAGAGATGCACAATTTGGATTAAATCACAATAGCTCATTAGTCAGCGAGCTTGTCAGTGACGAATACGATTAGAAACAACAACAGAAGATGGTTATCTATGAGTTTGCAGTAATATGCATGTAAATTTTATAATTCAAACAAATATGGAATTAAATATAAGAAATTTGGTACGTGATTTTGTGATTCGTGCTACGAGAAGTGTTAAATTTTGGTTCCAGTCGATCAATAAAAAGCTCTCCAAAACATATTCTCCCGTCTGATTCAATCAAAATGCTGGAATCAACCGACAGATATATATTTCATAATTATTATCTACCTCTTAAATTCAAACTATTCATGGTATATATAAAAAGAGGGACAAGATTTCTGTTGGAGAATATACAAGAAATCTTTGGGAAGAGCACTTCAGCTGGTTATTCTTCTTATAAACAATACAGGTATTATAAAGACACTAGATATTTCAGATACTAAATAATTTCTGAAACACAGATGCTATTCTATATAGATACTAAATATTCCATAAAACGATGAAGATAGTTTGAATTTTAAGTACAATGTAATCTGTTGTTGGGAAATAGGTAAAAGAATTCAAAAAATTGCCAAAATTTAAGAATAACGTACGATTATTGAATGGCATCATTTAAAAACTAGTACAGAATATTTAAGCAGCATAGGAATTAATTTTTGTAGTAACATTATGAGGAGGTAATGCAGAAAACGCCTAAATTCAGCTTGTTTTTCATTAAATAACTACAAAAAAATCTCTCTGGATGACATTTTTATACTCCACAGATATATATGTACCAAATGGGTAACTGTAAATCAAAATATCTGACCTGTAAATCACCAACATCCATACACATGTTCATCCATATTGTTAGCAGAGATTTATCATATTATTGACATTACGTGACACCTTAGACAGCTATTATAATTATCAAAGGATATTGAATCAAGTTCCAGATGGAATTCGAAAATCCAAACGCCACAAATTCAGCTTAATTTTTCATTAATCAGAAATAAAAAAATAAAATCTAACTAGAGGTGGGTATTTCCATACTCCTAGGTGCATAAACGCCAAATTTGGTAGCTGCAGATCAAATGGTCTGACCTGTAGATCACCAACACTCATACACATGTTGTTAGCAAAGATTTATCTTATTATTGACATTACGTAACATCTTAGACAGCTATTATAATTATCAAAGGATATTGGATCCAGTTCCAGGATGGAATTCGAAAATCCAAACGCTTAAATTCAGCTTAATTTTTCATTAATCAGAAATAGAAAAAATCTAACTCGAGGTGAGCATTTCCATACTCCTAGGTGGTAGCTAGGAGTATCCAGGTATAGGAGTGTCTAGGACTCCAAATTTGGTAGCTGCAGATCAAATGGTCTGACCTGTAGATCACCAACACACATACACATGTTCATCCTTATTGTAAGCAGAAATTCATCTAATTATAGACATTACGTGGTATCTTAGACAGCTATTATCATTATCAAAAGATATTGGATGAAATCCAGTATGGAATTCGAAAATCCAGATGCATTAGGGCTGATACATTTCAATACTTGTACATATTCCAATTACCCATGAAAAATGCAGTCAAACTTTTATTTCCCAAAAGTAATTGGAGTTAAGTCGTTATAATAATATATATCTCATAATTCTAGAAATCCTAGACACGATTATGGAGAAAAGCACTAAGAAGTAAAAAGAGATTACTTCCTGTAATCATTTGAATACAAACAAATCTTTCAACTTTCTCTGTAATTACTTCGAAGAATCGTGAATATGATTTAACCTCCGGCGCCATATTCTTGTAAGAGTCGGGTGGTCTTTTACCAGACGAACAACCATCATAACATAGTTTCAATTTAGCTTTCAACTGAAGAATAAAAAAAGGATTATGACTGATTGCCAGAGAGAGAGAGAAAAATGTTAAGAGATTTTTCTTCCTGCTAACTTTTTGTTTACTGCCAACAAGTTTCTGTTCTAGTTTTCGCACAGTCTGACGCGCACGTGCAGCTAAGAGACTGAGTAAAACTATTACCCTTTCTTCGAGTTACTGGCGATGATAATTATATGCAAAACGTGTTCCTGAATTTATTAATGAGATAATTGCGTAGTTCTTAAATAGTTCTTATCTGTGATTGTTTTGCTGAATGAAGGTGACTGTCTTTCAGTGCATGTTTTTTTTTTCTTTTACTACAGAATCGTGTTTGCAATAAGAACATTGCGATATTCTCTTCATTAAGTGACTGACACACGAAATGGACATACTCTTTGGATTTATTATTTAAAGTTTGCTTTCAATAGCCTTTAAATTGATTGATATTATTGTTATAATAGATAGATTATCTTAACCCTGGACTATATATAGTGGCAAATTCTCCATTAGGCAACTGTAATAGCTATACATGCCAGACAAGAATATTCAGAATTCTCTTCAGAACTCCAACAAATGACGCATTCTCTCTGCCTTCCAACTCCTTAATAATCATCATGGCTTCCACCTCTGTTCTTCTACTCTTCGTTTCACATTCTTTTAGGACAGACGGAACAGTTCCACGGTGGTTAGAGATATGACAACAACGATTAGGTTGGTGCGTATGAAATGTCGGATTCTCTTTACATGCGGACGTTTGTCTCCCTGTTTTCGTTATACTTTTGTCTTTGGCATAACCTCATTCATAGTCGTATTGTCCATTGCCAGAGACTCATTTCAGCAAAACAGGTTTTCTCGAAGGTCTTCCCTTTTGTTATTTCTTTTGAGTTTATTGCCGATATGAATTCTGCCGACATTCGCGTCATTTTCTTATATGAGTACAAACTTGGTAATAGTGCTGCAAAAGCTGCACGCAACATAAACCAAGCGTTTGGGGAGAATACGGTTAACGATCGGAAAGTGCAGCGTTGGTTCGAAAAATTTCGGACTGGCGATTTTTCACTGCAAAATGAGCCGCGCGGAAGACCCAAAACGTCTGTGAAGAATGATGACCTGAAGGCTCTAGTGGAAGCGGATCCAGCCGTATCCACGAGGGAACTTGCTATCAGGATGAAAGTTGACCATACAACGATATTGAGACACCTTTCTGAGATTGGCAAGGTTAAGAAGATGGACAAGTGGGTACCGCACGCACTGACAGAGCGAAATAAGCTGGAACGAACTGGAATATGAAGTTTTGCAGCATCCACCCTATTCACCGGATCTCTCGCCGACCGATTTTCATTTTTTCAAGCATTTAGAGCTGTTTTTAAGGGGCAAACACTATGAAAATGAAGACAGTCTAAAAAACTCGATATCAGAGTTTATTAATTCTAAAGACCAAAATTTTTTTAAGACAGGCATCTACGCTTTAAAATCTCGTTGGGAGAAGTGTATTGAAGCGAATGGAGCATACTTTGATTGAATAAACAGCTTTTGAAGAAAGATATGCAGTTTTATACAATCACTTAAGAATCCGACATTTCATACGCACCAACCTAATACTTAGGATTCTAGGCTTAATGGTGAATCCACAAACAAGCGATATTTAAACATCCATGTTTAAATAATGCTTTTAGCCTAATTAATTTCCAAATGATTAAAAATTTAAAAGCATGCGAATTTCTATGAATTATAAAATATTAATTTAATGATATCAAACATCATTGGGAAATTGATTCTTATCTGTTAGGTTACGTTCACTTTATTATTACAGTATTTATAAACAGCAAACATTTGTTTAAATAATACTGCATATAAACATAGATGCTGTGTCATCATGAGCAATTTTTAATAAATCAAAACATAAACATTTTCACGAAGTTACTGAAACAAAAAATAACCCTAAAATTCGTCATTAATATGCTGATTTAAATTAAGAATGTTCTAAAACGAATATTTAAATTCATCAATTAATTAAAATTGAGGTGTATAAATGGGCTGAAAGAAATAGTCATCCATATATCCTCTTCTCAGAAAAAAAATAAAACATAATATCATAATATTTTGAGATATTGGTGTATTAAATTAAACAATAAGTATTTCCCTTTATTAAAGTATTAAAAAAATTACAAAAAATATCTTTTATTTATAAATTTATTTCTTGTACCTCGGAAATGGCTCCAACTATTTTATATCTAAATAAATTTTTGCTTTTTATGTTTATACAGGTGTCTTTCCTAAAAAAGCACGATTTTATACTAAAAAAAAAACATTTCATATAACTAAATATTAGAGGCTTTTTGTATCTGCTTTCATGTTGACAATGTCATATAACGCCATGACATCTCATAATTTTTTGTGGTACTTGCATTGTTCCCATAGGATGATAATCTACTGATACCTCACAATTTTGTGAGATGGCGCTATGTGACATTATACGAGTAAGATAACGTTCGGCTTGCATCCAATAGCAACAATACATTTATTGTGTTAACCAATTCGAATAGCATGATAAACTAAGTGCATTCATGATTTTTTTATTTAAATGACCAATTCATATGTAAGTTAGATTTATATATATATATATATATATATATATATATATATATATATATACTAGCCGCCTTTGGCGACTAGCTGGTTCGCCATGAGTAAAGCGTTCTAAAATTTTCAATTAAATCACATATTCATTAGCCTTTAAGTAATTCCGGGCATTGATTGACCCGAAATTAGTATTTTCTTTAAGATGATGGACGGAAAGTTCTAAAAGTACACCTTTTCCTAATAATATTCTTTAATTTTATAAATCAGTCAGTTTTAACCATCGGTTATGCTTCCAAAATATTAAAAAAAATTTCGATGATGTTGCCAAAATATTAAATATGTTTTTTTAAAGAAAGCGAGAAAGGGAAAAAAGTATTAAATCAATGATACAGATATTGCAAACGATTACATAAATATGCCATTAAGTCGGGATTTCAATGCATATCCTGTCTAAATTCAATCAGGTTTACCGTAAATAAAGAAGATTTATTGAGTTAATGATATAGATATTGCAAACGATAGTAGAAACCTTTGCTTAGCATTTATTTTTCAAAGAAAATATCACATTTTATGTTTCTTTTATTTTATCCAGTCACGTGCTGAAAGTTGCATTTCTGTAGATTTATTTTGTGATGATAATTTTTTTATTTGGACTTCCGGCATTCTTTTATTTTATCCAGTCACGTGATAAAAACATGTTTAAAATATTTATTTAAAAATTCATTAAAAATAGAAGTTTACATTATAAATTAAAAAAACTGACACCATTAGAAAGCTAATTTTTTAATCTTTAAATTGATGTTAAAATCATGCTTGTGCAATAATATTTTCGGAAGTTATAGCGGAAAAACTTCGAAATTTCGCTTAAATTTTAATTAATTTAAATTTTAATTAAAAATTCGAAAAAAGGGCTCCGAGGTGCACATTCCCGACCTCCAAGGTATACATGTACCAAATTTGGTAGTTGTAGGTCCAACGGTCTGGCCTGTAGAGCGCCAACACACACACACACACACATTGAGCTTTATTATAAGTATATATATATATATATATATACATACTTAGTATTATGTATGACCATTATATAAAGCCATATTTTAAACCTATGAGTTCAAACTTACCCCAAATCATCCGTTTCAGACCTCAAATCTAAGAGTAAACAGCTCATTTTTCATCTGGAAGTGGCTGTTCAATTCTATGCTCGTGCATAATATATTAATTTTAAATTATTCCAATTCTTTGACTACTGGGCTTACAGATTTAAAAATGAGAAGTTCAGCAAATGATATTTTCAGATTAAAAATTGCAAGTGAAGCACTTCAAAGTATAACAGGCATTTTCAAATCTAAAGAAAATATAGAAAGCATATTTTTAAAAAAAATCTAATTGCTACTAAATTAAAAATAATTTCTTTAAATACTATACTACTTTTCTCTAATTGTTGTGAATTCAGTTTTTTGTTTATGTGCAGAATATTAATCATATGCATCAAAGATAATAATAATGGGTAAATGTGTAAAAGTTTTAATGGTATGGTAGGTATATGAAAACATTAAACATATTATAATGCAAATAAAGTGACAAAATAAAAATCGTCCTAATATTAACCCTTTGTTTACCGAATTATTTTCTCATCAATTTTTCAAATTTATTTTTGAGTCATTAATCAAGTTTTGGCCCAAAATAAACCCCATAAGAATTTTAAAAAAACTTTTTTAATTAATTAAATTATTTATAATAGTTTTTAATGTTATCTTTGATTGATATTCATTGCTTTCTATTGAAAATACGTTCTACGTCCTCTTTGAAACACTGTTAGAATTACTTTAAAGTACCGTTAGTAAATAAAGGGTTTTAAAGAATAATATTAGGGATCAAAATCCTTTCACTAGCTGTAATGGTAATGTAGGAAGTTACTTTTATATAAATATAATATTATACTAAATCCTTTTCCAGATATATACATTGAAATAAAAGTAATTTAAAAGCATGGCTCAAGCGTTAACTTTCTACATTAAAAGATAGCCTATGAATTGTCTTATTTAAAAGCATATGCTTTGCATTTTTTGAAGAATTAATAACAGTTAAAAGTGAATTATCATTAAATACAAATTGGCATTGTTGGAAAGAGAAAACTCTCAATTTTAAAATGATGTAATTTTTCCCCTCCAAAATAATAATTTCTTCCAAAACTCTGTACAAAAAGAAACAAAATGTTACTTAATTTCTCACAACTAATTCTTGCTGAGCTTAACCCTTTATTTACCGAATTATGTTTCCATCAATTTTTCAACTTCATTTTAGCACCAGTAGTTTAGTTTCTTTTCCAGAATAATTCCAGGAAACCCAAGAAAAAAATTGTAATTAACAGAAATATCTTAATTAATTTAATAATTAATTAAATATTTTTAATTCCCACTTTTAGCTTATATCAACTTCATGTTATTTGGGTTACATTATCCGTGTTATTTAGACTACAATCAGCAAAAATGGTCATATAGTAAAGATATAAGCTAGATTTAAATGGTACTTTCAAGTACCGTCAGTAAATAAAGGGTTAACTGAACTTGCTTGTAAGAACTTTAGATTTTGCCTCCTCTGGTGCGATTGATTTATGTTTGTTTTCAAACATTGTTTAATCCCTGTTTTGAAAAGAATAAAAATATATGTGTTAAAATAAAATTGAAATTTTAAAAAAATACTGGTATGGTAGTTCAAAGTTAATGATTATTTTAATAGGTAAAGGATTTTAAAAATTATAAACAATTGAAAGAAATACTGTCCACAAATGAAATTGAAATCATTGAAATGTTAAAGTTTTGAATATTAAGCGTATTTAAAGGTATTCCTTCAAGAAAATTTCAGCTACAGTATCTACATGGTAAGGCGAAATGTAAGTTAATTTCTAATTAATTGAACATTAAACTAAATTTTATAATCTTCCTCTTGTCATAAATACTAAAATCGGAAAAATGATTGAATTCAATCTAGTTGTTTAGGAGGACATATAAAACATGAATAGGAAAAATTATTTTTATTTATATTTAAATCACACTACTTTTGTAAAACAAATGTAAATTATATAATCTTTACAGAATTTCAGGTGTTTTTGTTGTTTTTTGTTTGTTTTTTAAATGCTAGTGCTTTACACTTCTATTCAAGTTTAAAGTTAAGGAATTGAGGGACTTAATAGATAAAAGATTATTATAAGATGGAAAATTAATTGAATAGAATCAAGAAGTCATTTGAATTTTTTTACATTGCACTGCATAGAATCATGTAATCAGATTTACTACATCCTCCTATTGCACGTGAAAATAATATTGATTCAAATTTTTTTGAAACTTTTTGTACCGTAAATTTTTTGGAATAAATAAAATCCTTTTTTTTTAATCTTATTTGGAGTAACATCAATCTTATTTCAATATAATAAAAAAATTGCAATATTAGCACTTATTGCAATAAATTATATTAATATTAAGAGAAAAAAAATACTGGTAAAAACACATTTCCAAAAACAAGTTTCTCTTACAATATTAATTAAGAATAATTCAATTCAGTTTTGAGTGAGTTTGTCTATACTAAAGCATTGTTAATAATATCAATATTTGGATTATTTTTACAACATTCGATCCAGCTTCAAAAATGAAGTTACAAAATTTATATTACACACAAAAAAATTTACAAATTTTATACAAAAAAAATTGTGAAATTTATGCGAAGTTTCATTTTATACAGAAAAAATTTACATATTTTATACAAAAAATAACAATTTTTTTTACTAAATTTCATTGCATACAAAAAAAAATACGAATTTTCTTACAAAATTTCATTTAATACAAAAAAAATTACAAATTTTATACAAAAAAAATTACAAATTTTATTTTATATAAAAAAATTGTACGAATTTTACATGAGATTTCATTTTATACAAAAAAAATTGTACGAATTTTAAGCAAAATTTCATTTTATACAAAAAAAATTGTGAAATTTATTCATTTTATACAGATAGGTAGGTTCATTTTATTCAGATAGGTAATGATAAAATAGGTTCATTTTATACAGAAAAAATTTGCATATTTTATACAAAAAATAACAATTTTTTTTACTAAATTTCATTGCATACAAAAAAATACGAATTTTCTTACAAAATTTCATTTAATACAAAAAAAATTACAAATTTTATACAAAAACATTTACAAATTTTTTTTATATAAAATAATTGTACGAATTTTACATGAGATTTCGTTTTATACAAAAAAAATTTGTACGAATTTTATGCAAAATTTCATTTTATACAAAAAAATGACGAATTTTACACGAAATTTCATTTTTTTTATAAAAAAAGTAGCCATCCAAAAATGATCCATCAAAATTTTTAACAAATTCACCTACAAACTGCTGTGAAATCTGTGAAACTATTTACAATAACTTAAAGATTGGAAAGTTAATATTGCATTCTTTAAAACAATAATGGAAAATTTTTCTTATCAAATAAAAAGTGAGTCATCGATTAAAAAGTGAGATTCTCTTTAAAGAATTCTATATTTATATTAAGAAGTTTCTCTAGAAAAGTGGGAATGAAAATTTAAAAAAGGGAAGAAACACAAAACAGGGAAATAAATTATGCTTAGCTTACATCTCATTAGAAAATACCGTTTTATCTCAGAAAAAGGGTTACACATCTTATTCCAAGAAATCATTCACTTCTGCATAGTAATGACGATTTCATCTTACAGTATGATTTAACTGAATCTTCAACGAGGCATTATCATTATTTTGCATTGGGTGATTAATGTCATAATAATTACCTTGTAAATAATGATTCTCCGATTCTTTTTTTAAAAAAATCAGCAGTTACAATGATCTCCAGCAGTGAAAATCACCTGGTAATTATGATGAATGAGGCATGTATTATGATGAACTAGAAAAGATTACTTTCATTAGGAATTGGATTTCCCATTCATATTTATGTACTAGCCGCATTTGGCTAGCAACTAGATTCCCAAAGATTAAGGCTTACTAAAAACTTCTATTAAATGTATTATGAAACGATTTTAATGGTAAATTATTTTAGAAATTCAAATGTTTATAACTATGAAGCTCGTACGGTTTTTTAAAAATTCTGGTACCATTCTGTTAATAGACTTCATAAAATGCAATAATTATCTCTAAATTTTTGTCAGCTTATTTAACATCTGATTTTCAATTTAGAATGGAGCTTTGGCTATTTCTAAAGATGTAACTCTTTGTAAATATAGCAAAATGTTAGAAATTTTAATAAAATATGGCTTAAATAAGAGCCTTAACATGGGAAGATAAGCTATCTTCCTGTCTTCATTTTTAAGATTATTTTTTTCATGATTCAACAGTGGATATGTAAATGCTTGTAGGACAGCATCCCCACAAAAATCTTTTTAAATTTTTGAAAACAATTTTGTTATCCATCTTATTTAATATTCCCACTTATTGCTATTTTTACATCTTCTGTGTAATATTTTGAGACATTGCAATGTAATTTTATCAATTAGTTTCTACTTTTACATATTTTTATATAAGATAAGTATTTTATATTTTAACCATATGTCTAGCACAATATGGTCAGCCATGGTTCTTGCGACACTAAACCACACAATCCAATTCATCATGTCTTTATTAAAAAGAGTGGACGAAAATTCTAAAATGAAATAGATGGAGGGACAATGGAAACTATTTGAGATTCATTAATTTTTTTAACAATGGAATATGTTGTAAAATTTAGTTAAAATATTTTCAAAAAAAATCATTAATTCTATTTTTCATTAAAAATAGAAATCATTTGTATAGCAATAAAATTTGTATTGGAAGAATAAAATTTTAAATGTAATTATCAATGATATAAAAATCAATTGATGAGTGATGTAAA
>JAPMOQ010007423.1:323450-345542 GCA_026543055.1 Argiope trifasciata | reverse complement strand
TTCTAGTTTGATATAAATTATCATTAAGAAATGCCTGAAGAAACTTGTGTAACCTTTTTTGACCTTGGTAGAAAATTTTTCGACAGAAAAATGATGGTACAAAAAGAATGCTCACTAGTAATCCAGTTACATAATTACTGTTTCAGAAAATTTCCTGACACAAAAGCGAACCACCTTGCAAGATGTTTTGAAGCATCACTTTCGCGAGTCCGTTCACCCTGGTGCTTGTAGCTGAGTGTGAGAACAGGCGTTTTTAATTGTGCTCGTTACAAAGAGGGTTGGCAGAGAAAAAAAGCCACGGTCTGATGGCAGCAGACATTCGAATCCATCAGTAACGAACGGCTGGAGGAGGAAATGCCCCTTATTACTGAAGGCAACTATGGCCCACTGTGACGATCCCTTTTTCTTCTAAGAGACTACTTCAGGTTTGAAAATTTAAAGGCTCTCAACTAACTTATAGAAATAATCTTCAAATATAATCATAAATATTCTGAGGTTTAATTAGTTATGCAAATGTCATTTAGAATACAAAATATCAGAGATATCATATATCATATAATGTTATCTAAAAAATATTAAAGTAACCCGTCAGCATAAGTGTGGAATCTTTCTAACCTCATAATTTCTCTTCTGTTAAGACATTCTTGGAATTAAAGGAATAAAAGTTTTTGTTATTACTTATGGCACGTCACAAGCCCTAATAGAGTAAATAGCTGACAAATCTGTCAGCTATTTAAGCCAAGTGAGCGTCTCTTGTTTTTTCAGTTGCGCCAACTAGGGCCACGAGTACAACTTAGCTACTTCATGCGTCACATTCGCTTGCAAAACCCTTTTTACTAGGGGCCATATTCAAACACCTCACAGAAGAAGAAGAGCAAGCATGTCCGAACCGGTACTCGAACCCAGAACTCCCATTAATAAAAATTCATACCTGTTACTTCCTATACCTTCATAAAAGAGCTAGGAAAAGAAGGATTGGAACAACAAAAAACAATGCAACAATTACTTTTACAGGAGGATGGAGTGAAATTGACCCCTGCGTCTCTAAACGTTTCAGATTCTTTTAATGTTATGGCTATGACAGTGAGATTCACATATTTAGAGATCTTTTAGAAAGATTTATTACTCACTAGCCGCCTTTGGCGACCAGCTGGTTCGCCATGAGTAATGTGTTCTAAAATTTTCAATAAAACCACATATTCATTGGCCTTGAAGTAATTCCGGGCATTGATTGGACTGAAATTAATATTTTCTTTAAGATGATGGACGGAAAGTTCTAAAAGAACACGTTTTCCTAATAATATTCTTTAATTTTATAAATCAGTCAGTTTTAACTATCGGTTATGCTTCCAAAATATTAAAAATGTTTTTTTCGGTGATGTTGCCAAAATATTAAATGTTTTTTTAAAGAAAGGGAAAAAATTATTGAATTAATGATACAGGTATTGCAAACGATTATAGAAATATGCCATAAAATCAGGATTTCAATGCATATCCTGTCTAAATTCAGGTTTACCGTAAATAAAGAAGATTTGTTGAATAAATGATTTAGATATTGCAAACGATTATAGAAACCTTTGCATTGCATTTATTTTTTTAGAAAATATCAAATTTTATGTTTCTTTTATTTTATCCAGTCACGTGCTAAAAGTTGCATTTCTTTAGCCGCGGTGGCCTGGTGGTAAGGTCTCGGCTTCGGAACCGGAGGGTTTCAGGTTCGAGACTCGATTCCACCGAAGATCCGTCGTGTGAGGGGGTCTCTTGCACGTTAGATCTGTCAGGCCAAACGTCCTTCCGTTGATGTGGTGTGGGGTGGAGAGGGGGGTGCCATTTTAGGTGTCGTCCTTGTCATCTGACCGTGGTTCAAAATTATGAGGTCCGTCCCAAAATAGCCCTCGTGTTGCTTTAAAACGGAACGTTAATATAACTAAACTAAACTAATGCATTTCTTTAGATTTTATTTACGATGATAGCTGTTTTTTTTTTTATTTGAACTTCCATCATTGTTTTTTTTTTCAGTCACGTGCTCAAAAAAAAACATGGTTAAAATATTTCTTTAAAAATTCGTTAAAAATAGAAGCTTAAGTTATACATTAAATCACTGATACAATTAGAAAGCTAATATTTTTATCTTTAAATTGATGTAAAAATCATGTTTGTGCGATCATATTTTTGGAAGCTATAGCGGAAAAACGTCGAAATTTCGCTTAATTTTAATTAATTCAAATTCGAATTAAAAATTCGAAAAAAAGGCTCCTAGGTGCACATTCCCGACCTCGAAGGTATACATGTACCAATTTGGTAGCTGTAGGTCCAACGGTCTGGCCTGTAGAGCGCCAACACACACACACACACATTGAGCTTTATTATAAGTATAGATAAGTAAAAAGTTGATAGTTCAGATTCGCCATATAGTCATGAAATTTTGGAAAATGATCATGATGCAGAATCAGAAAAAATTCAGATTTTGGATGCTCTAAAACATTTTATCGAGTCCTTTCCTGCTCGTGAAAGATGTAGAAAATTCTTATATAAGATGCATGAATTTGTAACATTAAATTATCTTGAAATTTATGTTCACAATGAATTTTATTCTGAATGAAGAATTATATAAGGGTGTTTTTGATTTTGAGTATGTATATAAAAATGAAAAACAAAACCTTTAAATTTGCTAAAATGTAAATAAAAGCTTCTTTTTTAAAAATAACGTTTTACATGAATGAATTAGGGGAAATTAAAATGAATAAGGAAAGGTACGAAAAAAAACTAAGATCAATTTTGACTTTTCATATTAAAAGTCGTATTTATATCTTAAATAAGAACATACTAGCATGGAAAAACACTTGCGGCCATATTTTTTATACAAATAACCAGAAAGATAAGGGATAAATGCCTAACAATTTGAGGTCAAAATGATCTTGAGCCTGGTCTAATATTCAAAAAATGGGTGCGTATGCTGGGGGGTTAATTCTGATTAAATATATTCTGATAAACTAAAATAATTAAGTAAAAACACTTTTACTTATGTTTTCACATTAAACAAAAAGCAATCTAATTGGCTAGCTTTGTTTGCAATATGTGAAATCACTCTAGTTATTGGAAGCTGAGAAGCTTTTCGAAGTTTTATTTTATACTCTCGAAACAGCAAGAGAGGGAAAGGAAGGCAGGCGAGAGTTAAGGGGTTAATAAATGTTCGTGCGTAATACAATTTGGGAAATGGATACAGTGGTTTGGCTTGGGACATTCTGTCGTAAATTCCCCCCCCCCTATAATGAGAAATGAAATGCTGTTTTTGATATTTTTCTCGGAAATCAACAGATTGGGTGAGAAAATGTATAGACAGGGGACAAAAAAAATAATGATTGGCCAAATAGAATCTATGACTCAAAATGGTGAATAATTTTTTTTTTGAATTTACCAGTTAATTAAATATATAGGTAGCAAAAGTCACTTTAAAATTCATTTTAGACTACATAAATATTAAATTTCACAGATAAATTTGGTTATAAATTTTATAACCTGATACATTGAACACATTACATCTATTAACCCTTTGTCCTCCGCAAAGTAAGTCGATGCATAAATATTTGCCGTATTAGGGAGTTTGTTTATTTCTCCGAAAAATTAAAATATATGAATTTATTTTAAGTTGAATTTTCCAAGAAAGATAATTTACATATTTCTGCCACTTTTAAATACTTTTACCATTCAAATTTTTAAGAAAATAATTAAATGAAACAACAAAATGATGCACTATCTTGAATGGTGCCTGAGAGGAGATATCGGAGTGCTAAGGGTTAAAAAATTCTTACTAAAAATTATTCCTAGGCAAAGACGACAATTTAATAAAATGAGCAATTGTAAAAATCAGTTCACTCATTGACCTATAAAAAATATAATTTTAATATTTATCTTGTCCCCTTAAAGCTTGGGATCTCTCCGCAACTTTCGCCGGCATCGCTGCAGCCACGCGCATTTCTTCCCTCTCTCGTCTATTCGATAGGTAGACTAAGGTAGGGGGTAGTGGAGGTAACCAGGTGAGGCAGAGGGAGGGACTGCTTTTTGCCTTTTTCCGCTAGGTGCCACGTCGGTTTAGAAAACTTTCTATAAGCCAATCAGAAGACCGCTCCAGGTTGGAAAAGTTTTCACTCTTTCATCGTGGGGATTTTCTGCGTTGTAGGGAATTTTCTCTTTTAAAGGTTTCTGTCATTATTTTGCGTTGCGATGCATCAACTACTGAGTTTCCAATTTTGATTAGAGTATTTTGGGTTAAAAACTTTTTTTGTATGGCAATTAATGTGGCTAAAAATATCTTTTTAAATATAGAAGAGTATAGAACTGGATGAAATTGCATTTCAGCATTTTTGTTAAAGTACAGATACACTCAGTGTTACTTTTAAAAATAAATCTCCACTAAAAAATTATCTATTTACTAATCACCATTTTATTGAAATGTACCCAAAAATGATTTATTAATTAATATTTTAACACTAAATTCATCATACTTGTTTCTACCAAAGGGATCCAAATAATACTTTTCAATATTTAATTAGAAAAAATATAAATTCGCCTATTTATCATGACGTTAAAGTAGAAAAAAAATTTTCAATATATATGTTGAGGGTGGTGCGATGAAAAGGCAGCTCCTGTGTGTTTATTTACTAAAAAAGTGCTTATTTTCCAATTCTAGATCTTCACCTATTCTTCTACAATCATATTCTACCAAAACACTAATTCACATGTCCTTTTACAAATAACTTATAATAGTTTCTGTCTGATTGGCTTTTCATTTAACTTCTTACTTCTTATATGCACACATTTTAATTTATTTCTATATTTATATCTATGTCTATGTGCATCTCTATCAAGCCGCTGCCTATTTTTTTTTAAAATGTATGTATTCTTAACAATGTTTATTCGAAAGGTCCAAATGACCCCTTCTGTAAAAGTAGGCATAATATATACATTGCTCCAAATCTAAAAAGAAAAAGATAAGATTTGCGATTATATCTTATAAATGTAAGCAAAAATGAATTAAAATATTCGCATAAAATACAGCAATAATCTTTTTAATGAAATTAATGAAAAGTTTTCTGAAATTCCTTACTAGAGGGTCCCAGGTTTACCAAAGAATCAAAACGGCCCTTTGATAAACCAATTTTAATTTTTAATGTTCATTAATTTTTTTTTTTATTTTTTTGGAATTTTTTGATTAATTTAATTAGAATATGAATTTTGATTTTAAAAAGCTGTACTAATAAATTATTATATTTATTTGAGTTTTCCTTTCACATTTGTTATTTTTTGTAAAATTAATTTTTTAAATAATGGAAATGTTTCTAATAAATCTCTCGATCTGGAATTTTTGAATCAAAGTACTCTGACGCCATATTTTGGATAGACGAAATCATAGATTTTAACATTTTTTCAAATCAAAATTTATCATTCTGTATATCAATTAATTTTCTTTTATTAAATAATTCTATAACAGTTTTAACACCTTGATCCCTTTTGCGATCTTTAGTGTTTCTTTTTATTTTATTGTTCAGCTTATCATCGCTTGTTTCAGTCTTAAGTATTTGTAATTAACATAATTCATTACTGAATGATGTTCATCTATTTTTCTCCCAAGTCTGTATTCTATATTATTTACATTAGATTCAATGAGACAAATCACAACAGTGACAAAACTCTAAAAACATAATATAATGGACAGAATAACAAGGCGCATGCAAATAAATATAGAATTAAAGCAGTGTAAAGGCCTTATCACACAGTGAAATTTCGCCGTTTCTACCCTCAAAACCCTGTCAAGCAAGTTTCATAATCGACAACTTTTTCGAACCAGTTTGAAAATGTTGTCGAAAATATTGTCCTCAAACGAATTTCAACCAATCATGTGAAACTTTGAAGTGATGTCACTCAAGTGACGTCACTTTCACTATCGTTTGCTGACGGAGAGTGCCGAAGATATTTTGCCGTGTGATAAGGCCTTAAGTAGTCTCCTGAGTACTTAAACCGCGAACTCTCTAGTAAAAATGCTATCGTCCTCTATAACATGTTATCCACGTAAAATCTTGGAATTGGTTAAGATGTGACAGTAACGAGTGCTCATATCTTTATTTTCAGGTTTTCATACATGATATTTGTGTATTTCGTAGTATAATAGAGAAGACTAGCTCTTGAGTATTAACTACATGCCAGTAGCGAACCATATTTACGAAATACCATTTTTGGGCGTGAATGGAACATTTTTATTGCATCGAATGCAGTGTTTGAAGAAAATTTATTTATTTTTCAATTTATCGCTAGTATGAAATTAAAACACCATTTCAAACAATCGAAAATGCATTTTAGTCCTCGTCTCTTTCTTTTTTTTCTGAGAGAGAAATTGAAATAAAGATTTGAAACAGAACTGTTGTTATACTCGTAAGGTCACATACCAAATTTCATTTATTTAAGTCATTGAATTTTTGATTTATTTCGTTTGTATATATGCGAAAGTATAGACTGACTGAAGGTCAAATCATTGAAATGATTTGGCTTAAAATTTGATTTAAACATATATATACACTTTAGATGCTAAAACTGTGAACCCAATTTCAATTATTTTGTTTTTGAACCATATTGCGCATTTTTAAATTATGATATCGTTTGCATGCATGTAATATATACGTTGCCGGATAACCCATTGTCGGATTTGGCTCAAATTAACTGAATAAATTTTTATAAGATTTTTTTCTTCACTTATAATGTATCAAAGTAGATATCTTAATCCATAAACGTTTAAAATTGAAGGGGATTTTTTTTTTTTTTTTTTTTTACAAATTTTAATATTCACTTTTAAGGATTTCAATAAATAAAGAAAAATTGAATTGAAAGTAGCTAGTGTGCATTTCTAATTTGTTTTTTTTTTCAGCTTGTACTAACATCAGTTTTGATGGATTTTTGCTTTTATTAAAGAATTAATCATCATATTACGTACATTTCACTGACAATTTCAACATATCAATTCTCTGAGAAAATGTTGATAAGCAAAACATTGAATTAAAATTGCTTCCTATCAACTAAAATTTTTTAAATATTTACTATTTTGTTTTTTCTACTATAAGTGTGTTTCTGGATTTAAAAAATATATTTGAATTCATTGCAAACGATTTCAGAAATAAAAAAATCTTTGAATTACTCTTTTTGTAATGACGGAAAGAATTAAAATATGTTAATTGAACATTGATAAAGTTTATTTAAATATAACATTCCATATAAAGATATTAAAGTTTACGGATCTACATTTTACATGCCAAACTTCAGCATTCAATTTTATCTAATCAAAACTTACAATTTCCCTTTGCCCTGTGACATACAGAAATGGAATAACTGGAAAACTGCGACAGCATATCCGGATGTAATGGTTGAAACTTGAGGGCCTCCACTAGCTGCGGTAAAGCCTATCGTTATAGGCACGTCCTGTCATCTGGAGGAAGTAGCCAAACCCACATCTTTTTGAAGCTGGCATTCTGGTATAGGTGTAGCACATCTTCCTCGTGATCTGGGCATCCTAGTTTCGAGTCCAAGTTCGGGTATTGTTGTTAGTCTTCTGTTCTGTCTGTGAGAAGTGAGAATGTGCCTTACTGTAAAAAGGGATTGTGAAAACGACTGAGTGAGTTGCAAAGTCACCCTCTTGGCTCCAGTTGGCGCTACTAAAACAAGAGACGCATCCTATTGGCTTAAATCGCTGTCTTCGTAACAGCTGGCTTGTCCAATGGCGAGTGCCATAAGAATCAACACATCTTTTGGATTCTCACCAAGCCAGAGAGTTAACTTTATGCTTATCGTCCCCATTTCTGGGGTGCAATCGATGGAATTCAAATTTAAAGGTCTTATCACACGGCAAAACATCCTCGGCACTTTCCATCAGCAAAAGAAAATGGAAGTGATGTCACTTGTGAGACGTCACTTCAAAGTTTCACATGATTGGTTGAATTTCGTTTGCGGACAATATTTCCGACGGAATTTTCTAGCTGGTTAGAAAAAGTTGTCGACTATGAAACTTGCTTGACCGGTTTTTGAGGGTAGAAGCGTAAAAGTGCTGACGAAATTTCACGTGTGATAAGGCCTTTATGAGCATGGCTCTTTACATTTTGTTGTTATCATGCTCACTTATATTTGGACGATCTGGCAGAGTGAAACTTCTTCTGATTGGGTTTTTAATATTAAATTTATATACCAAATTTTACCTAACTGGCTATTTTGTTTTATATTCATCACGTTATATTAAAACAGATAGACTGCCACTTATTGAATTTCGCATAAAATATGATAGAAATCAACAAATTTAGTATAAAGAAAGTATCCTATATTCCATTCGTTTACATCAATGGGTTCTTTAGGTTGTTGTTTTGCTCCACATACAGAAAGGCAGACTGACTATATCTAAAAATGCGTATCTTGAACTCAGCGAGATCTAAAACGTGGTAACTGAAACGTTTTTTGCTGAAATCGAATATGCCTTTTAAATTGTGAGTACAGAAAATAGATATGTATTGACTTCTTATGTGCTCTATCTATCTATCTAATACTATAATACGAGGAATGGTTGTCAAGTCGAAAATCGCCCCAGAATTAATAAACTCCGGTAAACTTGGGGGTCTGGGGTTTTTGGCCACGAGGAATCGATTGGCGCCGGTTTTGAAGCGCTGCGGTCCAGCAGTTCGGAGTTACAGATAGGATATTTTCAAACGTTATTAGTTCGCCATAATGGCTACTTAAATTTTCAAGCGGTAACGTGCTGCCATCTATAGCCAATATGGCGAACTAATAAAGTTTTATGTTTATGCTGTTATAGGTTTATAATATGTTTCTTATGTATGTATATATGTTCGGTTTTTCTAAATAAATTTGTCAAAAATATTGAACTTCAACACACTTCAATCTTTACCTTTGTATAGAATAGTTCCCTTTCCAAACTTTAACTTTGTTTAGAATAGTTTACAATGGTGCACTTTAACCGGTTATCTTTTCACCAATGGTTTCACAAATTTTCTTATGGCATGTATTGTTTTGATAAATCACAATTGGAAATTTAAATCTTCGAGTTAGCTTCGATACCTGTTTTCTCCGAGCGGAGCTCGGTCACCCGCTGGTAATATTAATCTAATAATTTAAGCAATATCTCAAAGAATTATTCAAAAATAATTTCTCCAATTCATCATAAAATTCATTTTTAAGTTTACTTTCAAAAGGATTTAATTCATATAAATAATAATATTTTATTTTGTTTCAATTAGTAAATGAATTTCTGAAAAAAATTAGAAATCTAAATTTTATGTAGTCCTTTCGTCATAAGGAATTACATTCAGTGAAATATTCTAGACACTCCAACCTTTTAAATTTTTAAAAAGTGCTTTTTACTGCGACAAAACTGAGTGATCTAGGAAGTTTTAAGCATCTTTATTTTAGAACAATCAACAATTTCAATCTAGGAAAAATTCTGAGAGCTGATTGACATACGAGATGGTCAATAGAATGATCTCAAATTCACACGTTTTTATAAAATTTTAATGGAATAATTCTTTTTTTTAAAACTAGAACGTTAATTATCTCAAGAATTTTAACTAAATATGATTTATAGAATCGAAGATTTGTATAAAAATAGAGAATCTAAAATTCATTAGCGCATTTATGGACTTAAACTACATAAAACTTAATGATTTGATTCATTTAGAATTATCTTTATTAGATGAGTATTCCCATCATATACTGTTCAGAAATCAGCTATTTGTTCCCTATTAGCTTGCCTATATGTGTATATTAAACCATGTTTGCGTACTGTATCATTGAATTAATAATACTGACTTTGTAAGAGTCACAAAAACCTCTCAGTTTCATTTATTTCACTATAAAACATTTTCGTGTTTATTTCGATTCGAACAAACGCAAAATTAAAATTGCTTTTTATGTATAGTTTGCTGACATTTTTAAAATGATTGTTAATTTTATAATTTGAGCTTTTGTTAGTTCGATGGCAACACATCGAAAAAAGCTCAAATTTCTTTTCATAAAATCAGAACATATTCATGAAAGTTAGCATTTATTTTTAATTTTTGTGGAATATATTGCCAGAAAATATGCTTAAAATATTTTTGTTTGATTGTAAATTAATATTTTACAAAATTTTATTCATTTTCCCACCATCTGAAGTATTTATGTGTTACTCTGTAATTCCAAATCCAGCGATTTGTCCTGTAGAGAGTCGCACACAAATACGAACATCTGTTCACTTTTGTTATAACAATTAAAAGTTGGAGTTTAAAAATATTTTGCTGAAAAAGGCATAAAAATACTAAATTGCATAAAAAAATTGAAAATTGAATTCAAAATGATGGCGTGCATTAATCCTGGTGAACCAGCTTATCTTCAAAGGCAACTATGAAAAAAAAAGGACATTTGTATGATAAAAAGGACATTTTATTTTTAATTGTTATAATATAAAATTTGGTTTCAATTTGGTAATATGCTAAAATACAGATTAAAAACTGTTTCAAAAATGAGTATCAAAACCATTTACATTGCATGCTTTCGTAAAATCTTCCTTCAATAATAGAATATGTCTCTGGGAAACTTTAAATGCAATGTTAACTTTAATATCTTTAAATAGAATGCTGATTTTAAATAACTTTTATCATTGTTCCATTGATATCTTTTAATTCCTTCTCTTTCTTTAATTCAATTTAATTAAGTTATTACAAAAAGAACAATTCAAAGAATTTTTATTTCTGAAGTCGTCTGCAAAAAATGTTAAATTTATATTCAAACATATTATAATCCTTAAAAACTCTAATGATGGACAAAACAAAATAGTAAATGTTAGTTCGATGTTGTCTTCAAAATTTTAATTGATAAGATATAACTTTAATTCAACTTTGCTTCTCAACATTTTATCAGAGAATTCACATTTTGATTTATAAGTGAAAAGCATGAATAAGTGAAACGTATCTTTGAAATCATAAGTGAAACGTGTATAATATGGTGATTAATTTTTTAATACAAACAGTAATCAGTTAAAACAGATCATTTGAAACACAAGTTGAAGGTATAAGTTGAAGCCCAAATTCTAAATAACTCTAGCTTAGTGATTCTCAACTGTTTTTTGTTGCCGTAAACTTATAAAGATTTCAAAATTTTGTCTCACGCAAAGAAAAAGATAAGTTTAAATTTGTTTACTTACTTATATTTTGAAAACTAGTTTATGATAACAATTTTGAATGTAAAATAAAATTGTATAACATGCACTACAAAACAGTAAGCTTATTAAGGGATTACTTACAAGGGATAAATAATAATAAGAATACTTTTAATTAGGAATCTAACGTTTTTCAATAATTTCATTTACATTTGGTCGTGAAAATGGCAATGCTATTCTCATACCGTCTTCTGCATTCTCATAACATCTTCTTCTTTAACAGTCACAATCATTTTTTCGTTTTTATGTTCATTAATACTAAAATTCCGAATCCACACAAATAAAATGCAGAAAATGGTAACCTTTTTTAAGTTTCTTTGGTTAGAATAGAATAATCACATCTAATGTTAGTCCAAAATGAATTAATTGATTCTTCCGAATATTTTAAAATTAAATCGCGATTATCAGAAAGCTAAATTAGTTCTTCCTCTTCATTCGAAGTTAATCAAATGCAGAAGTTACTATAATTGAATTAAATATAATTTTTACAATATATATATATATATATATATATATATATATATAAAGTTTGATGGCACACAAATTGCAGTGCCAAACGTTGATAATCACTGCTTTAATTACTTTCAGTACTAAATTTTTGTTCTATTTTATTAAAATAGCTAAAAGTGAGTAAGAAAATCTGTTTGAAAGAGAATCAAAAGCATTCATTGATTGAAACATTTGCTTTGATATATTATAGACGGAAAGAAAACAAACTCAGAGAAATTTCTATAAAATGCACAGTTGAGATTTCAGAAATAACTTACTGCGATGAAATAAAATAATCAGTCAATGAAGTCTGAAAAAGATCACGAACCGAAACTCGGGTTTCAGTTTTAATCAAAGTTAAATCTCCTAGTCATATTCGTTGAGTAATTCCATCTAAGAGAAATTCCATTTGCATAAGATAAGCCGCACTTCTTTGAATTTTGAAAAAATTCGGATGTAAATGGATCTATCAGACAAAAACGATCTTAAAATGATGTAATCATTAGTAGAATAATAATAGGGTTTGGAATGAAAATTCTATCTTCTGAATCATTTTTATCGGGATTATCATAACTTTTTCCTTCCGTTTTGTATTGCTTGTACATTATTAATGTGGTGCTTGAATTTGAATTGCAAAAAACAAATAAATAAATAAAAATCTAATTCTCATATCTCTGTTTCATCTTATCTTATCTATTTTTTTTTTCTTAAGCTTCTTGTTTTTTTCTGAGTACGAAATACATGTTGAGAAAATGATTTAATTTTTTTAATATCTTGAAATATGAATTTTGGCTAAAATTCGACTTTTTAAATAATATTAAAATGAGAGGGGTCAGAACTGTATACGTATGTTTGCTTATGGGTGAATATAAAATTTTCAGAAATTCGAAGAGCTAAATGAATAAGATTTACTATGTGACTTTTAAAGAAATATCACGAAACAGTATTAAAATGATGAATAATCAATTAATGGGATGAAATATATTTTTGAATATGTACTCACAATTTTTTAATATGTCTTAGGAGCACACAAAAATATTCAAATTTACATTTACATCTGTATTTAATATATTGGGTTTTTTAGCATTGCGCTCATATAATTTGGATTAAATTATAATTGGTTAGATATAATTTTTTTTACTGTCTTGGAATCATAAACTCAAAATTTTTTTATCATAAATTAGATTTTTTTAATGAAATGATAATTTTGATGTTATCGTCTGATAACGTAAAAGAAAAAAGAATATCAATCAAAAAAGTAATTTTAAATATTTCTTGAGTTAATTAGTTGAATTAAACGTTTCTCAAATTTTTATCATAAATTAGATATTTTTAAGATGAAATGAAAGTTTCGATGTTATCGTCTGATAAGTTAAATGAAGAAAGAATATCAATCGAAAAAGTAATTTTAAATATTTCTTGAGAATATTTATTGATATAACTCAAGAAAGTTCGATTGCTTTGCTTAATCCACAAACTTTCATTTTTCCAAAATGAACTGGATTCTTTCAGACAATTGTACTTATGACAATTGAAGACTTAAGATTGAATCTTGCAAGAATTTTTTTAAATAAAAGTAATTGAAAGTAATAACTTTTTTTTGCAATCATATGGCTAATTTCCTTCAACTAGAACAATAATTTTTCTCTTCTAAAATAAATCACTACCTTCCTTTCAAAAAAATTGATGTGATTTGTAAAAGAAAATTGTTTTTGAATTCAACAAAGCCTTTTGAATTCCACAAATGAAATACCTTATTTAAGAATTTAAATATTATTTTTGTTTTGTAAGTGTGTACAGACTTATTCATAGATTTAAAAAGCAAATTTCAGAACATTAAAATAATGTTCTTTATAATTATGAATACATTAAATAATTAAAGAATATTGCTAAAATAATGTTCTCGAAAATTTTAGTTACTAATCAAAGGATTTCAAATCATATTTTATGCTAATACCAATATTATAATAGTAAAAAGAATAGCTGTTATAAGAAGATTCAGCACGTCTGTCACATAGATACCGAATCGAAACTTCATTCTTATCAGCATCTCGCTATTATTTGACAATTTTCTGCTTTTATCAAAATTGCAAAATGTGTTTTATTATTCGCTTGGTGGCAAAAGAACTTCCATCGCGCGCTTCTGCCAGAGCAACCCGTCCGAAAATTCTCCCGCACGAGGAAACTGGCCTTAGAGCTTGTGCAACAGGTTCCTAGGCTACCTGTACGGAAACGAGGGACAAAAATCAAAAAACAAAAACACACGTAGGGAATAAACTCCTCTTACCTGTTGGATAGCGGCGACAACAGCAACCGAGCGATCAGTGCTCAGGTTGAGGTATAGGTTGATGGTGTGTGTGTGTTGTGGTATTGGTTTGGTCGCAGTTTTTTAGTGTTATTTATTTTTTACTTTTACCTTTCTCCCTCTCCCCCTGGCATTCTGGCGGTCCCCGGGTAACAAGCACCAGGGTGAAGGTGTTAATCACATTTTAATTTCGTTTTCGTATTTATTTTTTAAAACTATAATAAACAAACTCTTCTGGTGATGGCAAAGTATCTGGTTGCTATCTATACTGTGACTGCTGGGCTACACGAAGAGCTTGGATGTGACGAACAAGAAATCGTCCTCTTCTCTTGGGTGGTGGTAGACCTCACTAACACAAAGGTAAGAAATATATTCTATTTACATAAAATTTACACCTGCGCAATACCCTTTACAGCGCGGCATGTAAACATATGGAATGGTTGACGCAAAAGAACGTAAAACGAACACCGTTTTTTTCCCATGCTGGTAAAATTGAAATAAAGAATGTTCTTCAAGAATGATAATCAAAATTTGTTTTTAATATCACATTCTAATAACATACTCAGGTTCCTTAAAAGAATACAAATTATAAAGCAATGAAGCTTGCATTACAAACGATTTTTTTTGGTCATAAATTTACAGTTGTTTTATATGGCAATATATCTGAAATCGTCTGCTAATTATTTGCATTTTGTATTTTCCCATCTTGAATTTCATTAAAATATGATGTTCTGTCCTAACTGTTTTTTGGTAAATTTAATAAACTCTTTCAACATTTTGTCAGAAGGATAAAATATGTAATAGTTGCATGGAATGTTTGATTCTAAAAGGCATTTACATTTTTCTTATTATAAATTGTTTTCGTGTATTCAGCTTAACACATATCATACGAAATATTATTATGTTCACATTATTACTTCTCTAGAGGTATGTTTTATATACTTAAATAGTTACTTTGATTATTATAATATAAATTTTAAATATTTGAAAAATAATTGGAAAAAGGGTTATTTTTATTTTATTTTTTAAATTGAAGAAAATTATTTTATTTTTCGAATTCTGTGATATGAGAACAAAAATTTATTTAGGAAAAGGAAAAATAAAATGAATTTGCAAAAGTTTTTCTAAGGAAGTAAGCATTTTTTCATTTCTGCAAGTTCCAATGATTCTTAAATAAGTCAATAATTAATCACAGAAAGTTTCAATTTGGTGAGAAAATATGCAAATAATTAATCTTTCACGGGCACTTAACAAAGAAAATTTGAAAAAAAAAAATGCATGCACGCTTTCTTCTGTATATTTGGGATTTAATAAATTTCTCAGTGCTCTAAAAACATTGCCTTTTAAAAGGAACTCATAGAAATTCACTCAACACTTTTTGAAGTTCAGTGCATTACCAACATTTATCTAAGATTTTACAATTATAAAATTAAACAAATGACCGTAAAAAATATTGAAATTCACCAACGTTATTTGGGGAAACAAATTATAATAAGAAACATGGCACGGTAAGTCTACTGATTACTGTTTATAATTTTTTTTAAATATAACTTGAGTGCTAGGTACCGTTTCAAAAATTACCTGGTTGAATGATATAAACTATTTTTCCTAAAATATTCGTTGCAGTAATGATTTCCATCATATAATTTCCTATTATTTTATTTAATAAAAGTTAAAGAATTCTATGAAGACTATTGCCAAGCATAATTATTAAGTTAGAATAGGAAAAAAGTAGTATTATTTATTAAAAATAATGATAATCTTTTGTATCTCTTAATTGTTTTACTTATAATAAATTTTTTACTAAGTTATGAATTTGATTTATGTTTTTAGCAAACAAAAAAAAAATTTTAGAATTTTTTGCGAGAAGTAGATATTACTGTTTTTCGACGAAATTCGGAAACATTTCTATTTTAGAATAATTCGCTTATTTTACAATGAGAAATTAATAAATCTTCATCATTATTTTCCCATCATACTTTATTTGTATTATAAGAAAGTTTCTCAAATAAAAAGTAAAAAAAAACAATAATTTGCCATTGCATGAGCTTTAGTATAAATTTTCAAGGTTTATTGATTAACAGAAAAAAAATGAACCCTGAATTGCATTAAAGAAATAGTGAAAAGTTTCTGAGTTATTAAATCATCACCTTCAGAGACTTATTCGTGAAGGACTATTAATCCTTAACATTTTAAATCCCTCCAATTATTGTCATACTTGATTGCATATAAACGTCCAACAAAATTCTTACAATAAAAAGTTATATCATTCATTAATCCACATGGTATCAATTTTTTAATTTTAAAAAAATCCGAAACTTTAATAATTTCCTATAAAGGAACCCTCAAGTATATATTAAAAAAATCTGGAAAATTATTAGAATTTTCTTAATGTGTTTGTCTATATTCAGGTGATAAACATTTAAAAATTAAGGTGCCAGTTTTTAATGAAATGTTTAATGAGTTACAGATGTGTCGTGAAATAATTTTGACATGTTTATTGGAAAAATAATAAAACTAAATGCTAACAATTCAAACCTCTTTATTTACAACGAAAAAAATAGATTTTGCATCGTATAGTAGTAAATGTTTTAGTTATACGTGTAATTCAAATTAACGTAACATTAGAGTGACTGCTGTTGTTGCGGATTATATGAATCAAATAATTTATATTAAGATTTTACATTTTGCAGAATGCAAGCTGAATTCGTGTAATCTGCCCAACGACTTCTATGCGAATCTTTAATTTTATTCATCTATGTCAATAATGACTCTCAGGCATAGGTAAATTAAAATATGGCTAAAATAGCCTGAGTTAGGCTTTTCAAACGATTAAATGATTCTGGATTAGAATTCCATGCTTCCAACATTTCGTTCCTAGCGTTTTTGCTTATATTTTTGGTTTCTGTTTCAATCAGTGCCACCTTTTTTTCTTTTTTCAATAAATTTTTGAATCCATATTGAACTGAATTGCAAATCAATCAATTGCATTTCAAATTCTTCAATTTTCAACCAATCGAATCAAGACAAACAAAAAAAATTAAAGTCATTCTGAACGGTGGTAACGGACCAAAATATTATGTTGCATTTCATCAATGGCAGGCGAGCCATTGGTTAGCCATTCCTGGTCTATATCAAGCCTTATAAGATCTGATGCAATACCTTCTTATAAAAGAAAGTATATCAGAGCAATCACTCCCTACTTTTTAGCTGTCTTTAATCTAGCATGAAAGTTGTTTACCTATAAGCTGAAAAGATCCGCAGGGGGTTGGGAAGACTAACTCAATAACATTCTTTCATCCTTTCAATCCTCTCTAACACCCTCAAACCATCTTTCGCAGAACATTGACATTTGCTGCCTTTCCAATGATAGTATTATCTATATTTTAAGCTTCAGAGGCTTTAACACGTCACATAATCCAATAGAAGTTGGATTATGTGACGTGTTAAAGTATTTAAAAAATTTATAAATCTCTCTGACACATGGATTTTATTTTCCTAGCTGAAATTTTTTTATCACCAAGTATTCAAACTCTGTTTGTTTTTGACTGTCTTTTTGTATGTAAGGGTTATATTCTCATGAAGAATTTACTAATTGCTATATCTATATTAGCATAAAATAAACGCAACTATTAAATAAACTTTACTATTAAAATTAATAAAAAAAATATGGAATATAATGCCAGTTTTACTATAAAATAAATACTTATTACCTGATTTTAAATTCAATTATATCTCTAATTTTATTACCTTGCATTAAGCAAACATAATTTTGTGTTGTAGTGAGCAACTTTATCAAAAAAAAATTGAAATACTATTAACACTATTTTAATGCTTAATTTAGTTGTTAATTTGAATTTATTTTGCTTTATTGATAATGTAGAAAACATGCTTTCTTTCCAAGTTTATAGTACTTTTAATCTGAAATCTTTTGTATTATCAGCCTATAAAATGTCAGTTCCGATACCATGATAATAAATTCATGTGAAGCTTTACAGAGTTTAATTTAATATTTTTTGTTATATTGATTACGTAGAAAATATTTTTTTCAAGTTTATAGAACTTTTAATCTGAAATCTTGTACTCTATATAATGAGCTATAGAATATCGATTCCGATACCATGATAATAAATTCGTACGAAACTTCACAGAATTTTATTTAATTTTTCTTTTATTGATAATATAGAAAATATCTTTTCTTTACAAATTTATAGGGTCTCTAATCTGAAATCTTTAGTTTCTGTCTATAAGAATATCAATTCCACTACCCTGATAAGTAATTCATATAAAGAATCCTCACAGAATTTCGTGTAAATATCATTGTTTACCTTTTGTTTATATGACTTTTGTGCAAAATTGGGAGAAGCTATTCGTCTATACCAAAATTCCTATATCAAAATAACATTTTGTTCGCTTTACAAAAAAGACACTAATTAGAAATATTTTCTAAATTAATTCACAGCATTCTGCAAAGTTATATACTTATAATCAGTTTTAAAAAGAAAATAGAGAACGATATATTTATATTTTTTAATTAGATTTGGATTCAAAAAGATAATCTGATAAAAATATGCATTTTTAAGATACTGAGAATATTTTGAAAACATAGAGTGTAAATCTTTTTATAGTGATTAAAATTAGTATATTTATAAATTGAAATTACAATTTCTACGGCTTGGAGTCATAGTATTGTTAGTGTAAATCATCATAAAAAAATTTAAAACCGAAATCACAACACAAATACAATTCTCTCATTTCAATCCAATCTGTATGTTAAATTTGGATCCAAAAGACCCCTCTCCCAAAATGTTAACATTGCAACTTTTTTTTTTTTTTTTTTTGCAGAATAATACGGTATTTTTTCAGGTGTTACAATTAGGAAAATAAAAAATATGACTTAAATCACTGTAATTTTAGCCCATTCGCTATGTCAACAGTATTTTGTTCAGTATCATTTGTAGCTTGAATTGGCAATATTTTTATTGTAAGTAAAAATTCTTTCTCGGAATGTTTTTAACATAATTAAAGCATTAATATTTTTACTGATTAAAATATTTTATTAATTATTTTTTATTTTATTTTACTCGAACTTTTATTTTACTCTGCCATACTTGTGGATACTTGAGATTTTTATAAATCATTTTTATGAAATAAGATTTTTGATACTAGGGTATCAATTTTAATTTGAGTTTTGCAGTGAAGTTAGCTTACTTCTTAACAAACAAGAACTATTTTATTTATACACATTCATTCTATAATGTGAAAACACGATGGTCTTCACTTTATCAATAAGTTTGCAGTGAAACATAGCTTCTACTAATTATTAATATTTCATTTCCATTCAAAATAGAATATAAGTCAAAAAAATTATTATTCGAAAGATTTTTCTTTGCTGATCTTTTCTGAAAACATATGTATATTTGAAAACAACCAATTGTAAAACATGACGTTAGACTTTTCTTTTAGAATGAATTCGTGACAGTCTTCCAACTTTTAACAATCTCTGTTGCATTTCATTGATATAAAGATAAGTTTTCAAAGTACGTCTCAGGAATTTATAAGGTAATAAATTATTAAAGAAATATGTAACTTGTGTAAGTTCGTCCATGCTATGATATGAAGTTCCACTTTTTCCAAGTTTTTTTTTTAATCAAAAGAAATTCTGTGTAGTAGAATTTAAAAAGAACATTCTTGTGGTTTAACGGCCCTGTCTTTGTCCTTTGAATTTGAAAACCAAAATAACAGGAAATGGTCTTCAGACAAGTATTAGACATACAGAATGGAGATGCCTTTTTTTGTCTAATTTTTCTTCAGAAATAAAGATTTAATACATTTAGTCTGTATATTTGAAAGTAAAAATGAATGAAAATAATATTTTATCGATAAAACTGAAGCTGTTTTTAAATTCTGACTGATTTTGCGATGTTTCAAAAAGAAATTATGCATTGGTAATCTATAAATTGTTTATTTTTCTCAAACAAAGAGTTGTAAAAATATATTTCATGTCTTGTGCGCACATTTCTGTTATATTATTTCTCTTTAGATGCATTCATTTACTATGTATTTCAAATAAAGAAAGAAAAAGGGTTTGGATATTTTTAACAAAGATCTTTTTAGTAATTCTAATTTGGTATTCAAGGTAGAAATGCTAAAATAAATGTAAAATTATTATCAAAAATTTGTTTCGGTATTCAAATTTGCACATTATTTTACATTTTTTTATTATGAGCTGCATACTTCTTTTATAAATTTATTATCTGTGAAAGTATTTTTCCTTTTTAATCTAAATACTTTCAATTAAAAAAAACTTTTCTTTTTATACTTTTCTTAAGGCGCTATGTATTTTTTGAATATTCTACTTTTACATGTTGAAAAATTATAACCAATGAACTTAGCATGGCTGGAATATTGAGTAAGGAATCTCGAATACAAAGGCTGCAATTTTTTTTAAATTTTTGTATCATAATGTCAGTGACTGTTACTGAAATTTAATGACTCAAAAGCCATATTAGTAATTCTGGGGCAATTTTAATTGAATTTTAAGATTAGATTTTGCTATGTAGTAGAAATATATGTAATGAAATTTAACACTATGAATCCATGTATGTTTTTTTTTTTTTTGACCTTTTAACCTGACCTGAGAACATTTTTTTTTTTTGGCCTGAGAACATTTTCTTGAGATCTGAGAATATTGAAAACTAATGTAAAATAATAGTCAACGCTTATTTAATGTGAATACTTTTAATATAATTTTATAATAATTTGAACATCACTCTTTATACAGCATGTAAATCAACGTAGAAATCAAGTCTGTTTTATGGGAGACTTTATAGAAATGGAAATTTCGTGTTGAGAAAAAGGTTTTAAAATATGAAGAATAGGTTACTTTCCAAAATCCATTCAGTTGGGACAAGGGTCACTCTTTTGACCCTTATTGTATTTTATAAACACAACGTTTCTCCATTCTTTCTTATGTTATACGAAAGGAATTGGTACGATTTAAATGAAACAAATTTAAGAACTGGAATATAATGTCATCTTCTTCAAGTTCATATGCTTATGTATAAAACTGGAATAAGAATTAATTCCATTTAACATATCAAACGGTATTACCATTTCAATGTGATTGCATTTCTAATTCTGTTAATGTTCTCAACAAACATTCATTTTATCATTTGCTTGTAATATTACTAAAAATAAAATCATTATGTTTATAATGATTTGTTACAATATCACACCTTCTAAGCAACAGAACTGAATTCACCTAAACTTTCCACTAATTACTTAAGACTAAAAGGAAAGTACTGCTAACTTTTCAGGCATAGAATATTCAATTAATTAAAAGTTAAGTAATTTTTTGTAATTTTTTCCGCATGGACTTTGGTGCAAATTATTTCATAAGGAATATTGTTTTATCATTTTCAAATTTAAAAGTCTTATTTCTTAATAATGCTAAATTCATTTCTTTGAAAATCATTCTTGTATAAATAAATAAGTAGATTGCAGACAATCTTTAGAATAAAGAAGTTTGAAACACTCGTTGCTAGGCAACGATGGAACTATTTATTTATATTTTTGTTTTATTTTCCTCCTATATTTCTGTCAATGTTTGTAAAAATTTTTAAAAATTTATAAAGTGCGTTGAATTTCATTAAAAACTACTGTCGTTGAAATCTCCTATAATCTTTGCCTGAGTTTCCAACAAATCTAATACTATAATACGAGGAATGGTTGTCAAGTCGAAAATCGCCTCAGAATTAATAAACTCCGGTAAACTTGGGGGGTCTGGGGTTTTTGGCCACGAGGAATCGATTGGCGCTGGTTTTGAAGCGCTACGGTCGAGAAGTTCGGAGTTACAGATAGGATATTTTCAAACTTTATTAGTTCGCCATAATGGCTACTTAAATTTTCAAGCGGTAACGTGCTGCCATCTATAGCCAATATGGCGAACTAATAAAGTTTTATGTTTATGCTGTTATAGGTTTATAATATTTTCTTATGTATGTATATATGTTTGGTTTTTCTAAATAAATTTGTCAAAAATATTGAACTTCAA
>JAPMOQ010007423.1:302127-318450 GCA_026543055.1 Argiope trifasciata | reverse complement strand
TATTCTAAACAAAGTTAGAGTTTGGAAAGGGAACTATTCTATACAAAGTTAAAGTAAAGGTAAAGTAAAGGTAAAGATTGAAAAGTGTTGAAGTTCAATATTTTTGACAAATTTATTTAGAAAAACCAAACATATATACATACATAAGAAAATATTATAAACCTATAACAGCATAAACATAAAACTTTATTAGTTCGCCAAATTGGCTATAGATGGCAGCACGTTACCGTTTGAAAATTTAAGTAGCCATTATGGCGAATTAAAAAAGTTTGAAAATATCCTATCTGTAACTCCGAACTTCTCGACCGTAGCGCTTCAAAACCGGTGTCAATCGATTCCTCGTGGCCGAAAACCCCAGACCCCCAAGTTTACCGGAGTTTATTAATTCTGGGGCGATTTTCGACTTGGCAACCATTCCTCGTATTATAGTATTAGATATTTCTTTGCTTTTACTGATTGTAATCACAAATTTTTCATACAGACATTCCATGAAATTAAAAGCTTTCTACTTTAGTCTCCCCAAGTTTTTCTCTAACAACCTTTTTCATGCCAGAGAATGCTAAGACATTGGGTACAATAGTTACTAAATATTAACTTTCCGTGTAAATTTAGCATTTTTATTGAATGTATCGTGTCCATTTTGCTGAGTTATTTGGCGATTAATCCTTATCATTTATTAAAAATATCTAAAATGGAATTTGTGTTTTAGACACGCTCTTTTCAAACAATTGAAATCAAAATTTGACACAAAACTATATTAGCCACAAATCTCCATACAAAATTTGATATATTGCGTTGCTGAATTAAGTTTTTATACTTTTCTGAAAGTACAGACCGATGGACAGTCTATCCGTAATTATATTTGGCTCAAAATTCAACAGATATCTACATCGTCGATGGTGAATCTGAATATTTTCTATCTGGCTGTCTTTATTTTGTAATTATAGGGTTAAACTATACTCTAACAGCCGGACAGATAGACTTCCTCCAAACAAATATTATTCAAAATTTGACAGAAATCTGCAAATTGGTTGTAAAGTCAGCATACTAAATTTCAACCATCTAGCTCAAAACGTTTTTGAGTTATCTGTATCACTAGGACAAATTGACATTTTCCAAAAGTGTGTTTTTCGAACTCAGGCAGGTCTGAAACACGGCTATTCGTTAAAATCTCAGAGAAATAAAAATTACTTTTTGGATAATGCATTAGAAGCAATTGGGATCTGTCCAATAGAACGTAAATGAACTCAAATTTCTCTACATATTTTTTAAAATACAACCAACTTATTCTTCAGTGGTGATGACATTTGTAAGAATATTAGCCGAAATTTAATAGCTGAAGAAAAAAATTAAAATTCCCTTCATACTTTAGATTTTTAAAAATTGATTTATTATTCACTATTATTTTGAAGCTATTTTCTTTAAATGAACATTTGTGTTTTTATATACGAATTTAGCATGCTTACTGTTATTGAATATTCAAGGCTTAACTTCTTTTGTATATTATTTGGCCTATTTTATTAAAAAAACATCCTTGTTATTAAATATTACATACTAGAATTGCTAATATTGAAATAAAAGCTGTGGATTTTGTAAAAACACGATTGAATAAATAGAACAGTTTTGCACTAAATTTATTTTTTTATCAGCGTTTTTTGAAACAAATATATATGCTTATCAACTGGACAGATTATGAAAGAAATTTCGTAGCTATCAAAAATACAAAAGAGATCTCATAGCTATTTTTTTTTTAAAAAATTGAACTTCTTAGGGAAACTATCTACAATGATTTTAACTGTATAAAATTATTTTATTGCAGTTTCGGTATTTCCAAAGAAAATTGTTGATGTGATTTAAAGTTGAATTATTTTTAGCGTTTGAATTCTTGAAAAGTTAAGTACCGTAAATTTCAAATTCTGCCTTTCAAAACCTTGGATGTTTTTTTTTTTTTTTTTTTTTTTTTTTTGTATTTTTGGGAAAATATAATCGAAAGCTTTGTCTAAAGAATTTCGTGGAAGTGTAACTTCTTTTATGTTTTAAATTTTGAAACTAGTTGAGAAATCTCTACTAGTCTTGTGTTTCAGTTATTCATAAGAAAGTGTATCAAATCATCAAATTCAAACCGAAGCCTTTTATAATGTATCGTATCAAACATAGTTGTTGTAGTTTTACACCAATGATTATCAGCCATCCACAACGAGAATTTTTCATAATTATAAATGCTCTTCTCAAATATTAAAATCTGGAATAAGATTAGAAGTTATAAAATTCGTTCTAGAACACTTTGTTCCAAAGAATTGATCTGAAGAATAAATAAATATCTTACACGAAACTTACTTCTTTGGATCAAAGTGCTCTAGAAAGAATTTTATAACTTTCATTCGTACTTCAAACTTTGTATTCGAGAAGAACATTTATAATTACGAAAAATTCTCGTTGTGGATGGCTGATAAGCATTGATGTAAAACTACGACAACTATGTTTGATACGATACTTAATAAAAGTCTTCAGTCTGAATTTTATAAACATCGTTATAATGTGGAATATCAAAATAAGTTTCATTAGTTTCACACCGTTATATATCAACCATTCTCAAACGACAATTTTTGACAATTCTTCGTGTTCTTTTCAAATATAAAGTTTGAAATAAAAATGAAAGTTATAAAATTCGTTCTAGTCCACTTTGCTCTGAAGAAATTGTTCTGAAGAATAAAGAAATATCTTGCAAGACATACATCAAGAAAAATACTTGCAAGAAAAATACGTTATATTAATAGAAATGGCGAAATGCAAATATCCAAATGAATTCAAAATAATTCTAATTCAAGTCAGGAAAACTAACTCCAGGATTTCGAATGACGCGCATTCAAATCAGTGGCCTCGAATATATTAAGTTAAAATTTTACGGGACAGGTCCTTCGGACTGAAGGAGTGACGCATTCTGGTAGGCATTCTTTTACTTAGCGTTCACGGATTTAAAGGTTGAAATTTTCACATTGTGATTTAAACATTTATTACAACTTTGTGCCTTGAAGCTGATTTTTTAAAATTCTTAGTTCGAATTTATATTGAAATTCAAGCAACAGGGAAAAAAAATCGATTTTTTTGTACATCGAAATTCAGGTATTTTATCACAATACATTTTGTATTGTTTCAGGGTTTATATCTTCATTAATCTAGCCTTATGTCGCAGACTTTTGTCATTTCACCATGTCGTTTTTTGTTAATACTAAAATAGTACAGCGTTCTTTGAATTTTCAAGGAAAGAGAACAAAGTCGTTATAAAAAAGGTGTAATGCAATTTTGTCCAATATACCATTACAAAAAAAAGGAGGGATGAAGTCTGTTTTAAAAATACAATTTTTAAAGTTTGCCTTAATTTTTTAAATAAAAGAATCAGTTTCGTTATATATAAGGAAAGAAGTTGTTTACATTTTATTTCTTCTCGGTTAAAAACTGTATTCAGTAAGGAATAATATATGTAGATAATATTAAAAATGTTTTTCAAAACAATTAACGATTTTCACTTCCTTTTAAAATTATTTTTCATAATTTTTTAATTTACTTCTACTTTTTTATTTTATTTTCTTTGTTAGAGTGATGGAATAGTTCAATGGCAAGCAAGAGGTAATGATAGACGCTAGATTTTGATACAATATAAATATTCTTGCATCGTAATACTTTCCTCCCAGATATTACAGAATGAATTTTTATTAAAAATCAGTACATTAGAAATAATATCAATCATTTTATAAAATGCTATCAACTTCTGAAATATTAAATACTTCATATAATTTAATTATCGGATTCATAAGATCAAGTGTTTTGCCAAAATTAATAATCCTAGTTATATATTTAAAAATAGCAAGAGATTAGAAGTCAGTAGCATAAAAATTACTATTTTCGTCGTAAAAATATTAGAGAAAAATTTAATCTGGTTGACTGGAAAACAAACAGGCGTGACAACATATTCCTGCGCTTGAATTAACAAGTTTGATTTCTTTTACTTTATTGAAAAATTGCGAATTTATTTTTGAAAACACACGTGGCTGATTTCAGCAGATACGCACAATATATTGATTGTTTCCAATTTTGCTAGCTGTTATGTTAAAGTTGTTATAATGTCGATCAAATTGAAAACAACAAATGATATCAATTTTCTACTTTTCTATTTTACGTCCCTTACAATGTCTTTGTTTATTTTATATTATAATTATTATTCAACATAGAAATGGTTGTATTCAACTAAATTGAATTGATCTAAAATATGATACATAAAACTGTTCATATAAAAAACAGTAACTCCATTCAATTTACATTATATTAAATGATTACATAAATTAAAATGAATTTATTCACTTGACGTCACGTTCATGAGATAAATATTACTGCGCATGCTCTCTAAATACTCGTTGTCTTATGTGAGTTTATGTGTATGCCATCTCCTCATTGTACAATGTATTGGATTTCAAAATTGGCTCGATATGATTATCATGCATTATTCGTCAGCATGGATTTATCCCATTCGACATTTTTCCATTATACCGACGCAAGCGAAAAGTCGCCAATAATGATGCAACCGCCAAACGGAATATTGCCACCGGTAAGCATTTGCCGCTACATTTTTTAAAGAAAGTAGCGGCCATTTTTTCATCTAAGCCAAAATGGCTACTGTGTGTTGTCGCCAAAAAGTTTGCGCCGGAATAATGGAAAAGTACCTCCCATTCTTTGGATGCGTTTTTTTCGCATACACACTTTTGAAACCCTCTTCTAACATGATATTTATTATTTTCAGATTCTGATATGCTTTATTAAGTGAATTCTTTTCAAATGATCTTTTAGGTTTTAACCTTTATAATTTTATTTCTATGTAATTTGAAGAAAATATGGTTATCGTTTGCAAATGGAAAATAAAATTATTCATTGTGAAAGCAAAGATCTGAAATTATAAAAATTATGATATTCGAAATAAAGATATTTATGCAATATGTTTGTAGGTATAATGACTATTTAAAAAAAATTTGATTTCTATAAATCAGCAAGAACCGTCTCTCTAAAACTTTCTCATATCCTCTGATAAGCCTATTATACCAGAGAACACCTTGCATGACAATGGCGTATAATTGTCAAGAAGTATTAACTTTTGGCTTCAATTTAGTATTTTTGTGGTGAATCTGTCATGCCATACTTGGCGAGTTTTTTGGCGATCAATCTCTGGTACGAGGCTAATAGTATCCAAAAAAAGAATTTATACTTTATCATCAAACGAATGAAACAAAGATTTGGCAAAAAAACTGCACCTGTAGCCACAAAAATTTATATCTAATTTAATACATTTAACTCACTGCGTTTTTGAATTATCGCTTTTAATTATTTTTTTATCTTCAAAATAAACTTGATAATTTATTTCATAAAGAGCATTTTGATTTTCAAGTGGAGCAATTGCTGCTACAATTTCAGTAATACTAAGAATATTACAGAAGGCAGTCGATATTAATAGATTGAGAAAGTGTTTTTAGTGGTTGTTATTTGGAAAAATTTGTTATCTGAATTTATTAAGATGAAGTTGATCAAGCTTTATATATTTTTTCTAAATAACTTCTTTTTTTTTTCATGGGTTACTTTAAGAGGTCATTCCGTTAAAATTAAAGAACGATAATATATTAAGGAATATTCATTACCAAAATTTAGTATCTAGTTTGCTAAGCATTTTTGATTATAGGAGCACTGAATCTTTTAACTCCATTTAATAAGAAAGAATGCTTTAGTATTTTAATGTGCATAAGCTTGCACAAAATGGGGTTTTCGGTTTTCCCACAGAAAAATAAGTTTTATGTAATTCTTCTCTTAACATTAAAGGGTGCTTTAATGATGACAAATCATTTCAGGGAAAAACCAAATGACTTCTATCTTTAGAGCTAATTCCATGCATTCGACATCACGACATAACGAATTTTATTCCTAATTTGCGCCGTACTTTTTCCACATACGTCATATTTTACTTCCAGTAATATAATTTTAAAAAAGATAATATTTTGGAGACATAAGTTGATATGAAAATTACTATAAAATACTCTAGGAGTGCTGATTCATAAAGATGTTCAAACTGCTTGGTAGCAAAGATAATTCGGGGTTAAATATTTATTTTTTGCCGTTTCATGAAATATTTACCTTCATAAAGTGAATCTAACACATTGTAGGGACTATTGTTTCGCTACCCACTATGCAATCTGGCCGGCAATAATTTTTCTAAAATTCATAAGAGCTACTTGTGTATTCTGTTAATTTTTCTTGTTTTGTTCTTTTTCTATAAAATTAATCTAGCCTCATTCTTCTCAAAATGCCTTAACTTTTCTCGAAATTGTAAAAATTTGAATGCTGGAATCAATATATCCCCAACATGTAGTGACTGTATCACTACTCGCTATGAAATCTGGCCAGAAAGAATATAATATTTCTTCCCCAATTCGAAAGAACTACTTCTACTTGTTCTTTTAATTAGTTTGTTTTATTCTTTTTTTGTGTAAAATAAAACTATTCTTGAATCAACTCTGAAAGCGAATGGGAGTTTGGACCACTTTCTTTTTCTTGGCTCTTTGATTTAACGGAGGATACAGCGAGGAAAACAAAAACCATCATGAAATTTCTTCAGCAACTTTCTGATCTTTAGCTCTTGGTATTCTTGTATGGTCATGTTTTGCATGTTTTTGGCTTCCCAAGCCATCTTTTGCCTATTTTTCATTGTCAGTTTAAATTCGATGCTTTCTTAGTGCATTTTTGGTCAAGCTTTTTCAAAAATCTGCATTGTTTGATAAGATGAAAGAAAAGTGGAGATATAGCGACCGAATGACAAGCACAAATCTCAGAAAAGTACCAAACTGACCTGAACTGAACCTATTCTTGTTTTTGTTCAAATGCTGTAACGTTTCTTGAAGTTCTGAACATTTAAAAGGAGGAATTTAATCTATCCGCCAAGGCAAGAGCTTGAGGTAATTATACTTCTTTCACACATTCTCATCACTACTCAATTAATAACTCAATTAAAATAAAAATTTTAAAAAACATCAATTTCGTAATAACTTAATTTGATTATGAATATAAGATTTTCATATCGTAATGTTATTTCAAGTCGAGTTCGGTTATTAGATTTAGAGGTACTGGAGGTTTTTTTTTACCGATATAAAATATTGAATACCATTGATTGAAAAAAAAAGCTAACAGTAAGAGCCAGAACTAATGATTAAAATCAAATAAATAAAATCCGTATCATACCAAAGATTCGAACAGAGTAGATTTAATACTCTAGAATCAATAAATATACTAGTTGACCCGGCCACGCGTTGCTGTGGCTAAAGTTTTTGTTATATTACATTATAGTAAACAATCTAAGAGGAACAATAAGAGAACATCAGTCACGGAGTCCACTATGCTTTTTCACACAGATGGTATTTGTAAAAAAATATGGTGATCTCCTTATTTGACTTTCTACTACTATAACCCTTTAGTACAATGAAATTATTTACGAACAAAGACGAAAATGTTGATGTTGGTATACAAATTCACTGGATTGAGATTTGAAGGGGAAGCACGTTGAACACAATTAATTAAAATGTTCTTACACTTGATATTAAGCAGAAATCAATAGGTACAAAATAAAAATTTATCAGATTTATTATTTCCATTTAATTTTATAACAAATATAAGTATATTACAGTATAATACAGTAAATAACATGTGACGCTTAAACTCATGAATGAGGTAGGCAAGGCAGACAGTCTTAAACTTTTAAACATTAATATCTATTTTTTTGAATTATAAATACTTTCAATTTCAATTTAATTTAACACCAATCGGTGCACAATGTTTTTGGTTAACCTGTCTTTAGCTAACACAAATAGATTCGACGGTTTCCCAACACGTGAACACGCAACATATAGTTGCCCATGAGAAAAACATGGATTTTCCAAATCTAAACCACAAATGGACATTGTTTGGCCTTGAGATTTATTTATAGACATGGCGAAAGCTAAACGAATTGGAAACTGTAGTCTTTTGAAGGGAATGGTAGAATCTGATGGTATCATCGGAATACGTGGCAGCAGGACCACTTTTCCTTTAAACTTCCCAGCCAAAATGGTTGCTTCAAGAATGTTTCCGGTGATCTTTTTGATGACCAAACGCGTACCGTTACATAATTGAGGTGGATTCAAATTACGGAGGAGAATAATAGGGGAACCAATCTTTAATCGAAGATTATGTGGTGGCATTCCAGGGATATCTAATGAATTTAAAAATTCAATCGGAAAATTTACACTTTCATTTTCATCAACAACAGTATCGATTGATTTAAAAGACATCAGATCGCCTGGTAACAACTGTTGTATCTGGAAGTTAATTTCGTCAACATCAACGTTTTTGGCTGCAAAAATCGCCCGTTGACTAAGCCATTCATGATTAAAATAATTATTCTGTATATCCGGGAAAATACTCTGAATCAATTCATTTTTATCCTGAACAACAGTGCAAAAATTGTCTGGTAGTTTAAATATAAGAAAAAAAATCTGAAAAACTTGTTATCATAGCACATTGAAATAATAAGTGCTAAATATTTTTTAATAGAGGTTAAATAAAAACAATAAAAAAAAATATTTGTACAACTATTGAAAAAGTGTAGGAAATTGAGTATCATTTTTGCATTGACATTTTAATTAAATATTATAATTATGTGATAATACTTACATACATATATTCAAATTAAATTATAAAGTTCTGATCAATGAAGCACAAATAAGTAAAAAACAGGATTAATTTCACTGTATTATCTTCATTATAATATGAATTCAATTTACACTTCAGTCTAAGTAACACGTAGCCGGCTATGCTAACACCAAAAATTTAAAAAGTGGAAATAACTTCACTTTTCACTCACGTGTAAATTTAATCGTTTAAATATAAGAAAAAAAATCTGAAAAACTTGTTATCATAGCACATTGAAATAATAAGTGCTAAATATTTTTAATAGAGGTTAAATAAAAACAATAAAAAAATATTTCATACATACATAATAAGGAACATAATAAGTGGAAATATACGGTATTTCGTTCACTACAAAATAAATTTAATTAATTTTATAGCGTCAACAACACGTGGTAATTATGCTGTTAAAATGTAGCTTATATCACACGTTCGTAGATTTACCATAGCAGCGCCATCTATTGATTACTTACTCAACCAGAATCATTTGGAGTTAACAGATCATTGTAACTGTCAAATAATAACAGACAAATAATTAGCAATAAATTAAAATTGCGACTATAATTTGAGATTTAAACTATCCTATCTCTCAAGTTGGATCGAACTGCACATGGTGTGCCAATTTTATTATAATCGGGTAAGTGGTTTAGGAGTCCATTGAGGACAAACATTGTGACACGAGATTTATATATATTAAGATTTGTGTTGATCTGTACATACGTTGTAACTCAAACTGAAGTATTTACAGAATGTGTAGAGACTATGTATTTTCTGACATACTTTTTTAAAAAGATGGGCATGAACTTATTTTTTTCCTTGAAATCTAATATTATGCACTCTTCATAAAACTAAAACGGATATTTCACCTGGCAAAATTAATTGAGAAATTGCTTCTCTTCCTGCTTTTTAAATTGGGAAAAATAGATAGATTGTTTATTTAGAAATTTATTTCTTCTTTATGATGCTTAAGGTGGTAATAAATATGTCATAAAATACTGATGTGTTTTGAATGACATGTCTGTGTAAAGGTCATACAAACAGTTTATGTTGTAACTGTAACTACGTCTTTTTTTTTCTTCTGTTTCTTCGACCTAAACAACCTTTCGTTTCTCTCGTTCATTTCCTTCTCTTTAGTAATAAAGTACAACACTGTTTCAGTGGCCTCATGATTATCTTACCTTTATATGCCTTATTTTATTCTTTAGACTATTTTGAAAACAGAAAAGATATAACTTATTTTAATGAATTAACCACAGAGGAATTCAGTGTGCTCTTCAATCATATCTTCTTCTGTAAGGACTTGCAAAATATTTCAACTTTTTTCAGAAGAAAAACACAATCTGATCCCCAAAATTTATTCTTTAATAAGAAAAAAAAATGAAGAATTATTTAACGATAATTAAAATATAAAACGATCTGGAACTTTTATTTAGTAAAAATTGATGAAATCCTTGATGAAATTTTTATGACTAAAAATTCTAACTGGATAAAAGAACTTGAAATTATGATTCCATAGTTAAGGAAGTCCTGAGTTAAATCGTTCAAATAGCTTAAATACATAGTTAAAGAAGTTTTGACTACAAGATAACTTCAGTTGATCAAAAAACTGAAATGAATTAAAAATGCTAAGTTCAGGATATAATATTTTAATAATGAGAAAGATGTTGAAATATATCGTTGAATTTTAAAGCTTTGTTTATTTGTTCATTGTTTTTTTTTTTTTTTTTGTTCAGAATTCAATTATCCTTTTCGAAATTCAACTTGCATTATCTAGATAATAATATAAGATCCTGTAAAAAGTATAAAATTACTTTGTTTGAGTTTCAGAGGAAATAGAATGTAATCTCAAAAAAAAAAAAAAAAAAAAAAACGCAATTACATTTAATGTTTATTATATTAGGCTTAAATGTAAAATTCCTTTTAGCATTTCCTGAATAAAAATTCGGATTAAATAAAGTAGTATGGAATCATGATCTAATAAATATATTAGGAAATGGATTATACGAAAAAGTAAAAATGCTCGTACAAGTTCAAAATACTAGATGGTGTTAAATTGTTATCGTACTATGAGTATTCAATGTTTCTTCAATACATTCTTCTTCTTCGTGAACACAACAAGCCCTTGCAAACCTTAGCTGCCTCAAGCACGAGCAATTTCTTTCCAATCCCTTATCCCCAGAACACTCAGGTTTCTTTCCACATCATCCAGTCATCTAGTTGGACGTCTTCCTCTGGTCAGGGATAGCATAGAATTTTTAAAAGTGAAAATTTTGAGGGCACTGTATTCAGAACTTCTCTAGATATGGCCAAGCAATCTTAACTTATTATCCGTATAACCCGTGTTATTTGAGGTTGACTATCAAGTTTGTATTATTCAAAACTGACTTTAGTTCTCCAACATCCTCGTTCTAGTATTGAGCCAAAGATAGTCCTCATTATATTACTCTATCTAATATTCCCTTTAACTATTTTCAATTTCATTCAAATAGGGTACAATTGATTCTAGTTTCATGTAACGAATCTATTTGCTTTGCCTTAATTACCCCTGGCGTTTCATTTCTGAAAACAGTTCACATTTTTGTAAAATTTTACCATCACATAATTTATAGCCCTGTTAATTCTTTAACAACAATGAAAAGCATGTGATCGCCTGAATCGTTCAGTTTACCAATATAGGGTTCAACTATTAGCTAGTATGTTATAAAGCTTATTTTTTGTCAATTTGTGTTGTAGCATTTAATAGAATCGAATATCCCCTTTAGAAAATTTATCCTTTCTTGTTTCTGTGCTTTAAAAATTACTGGACACAATACTAGTTTATCGGGTTTTTCGAGCCATAAAGCCTCAACAGAATAAATATTCGTGCAGATTTTCAGATGCATCAAGATTTTTTTTTTTTAATGTTTCATGAAAACAGACTTAAGCAGCCTTTAATATTTGCAACACGTTTCTTATATCGGATAAAATACATATTACGCATTGCATCATGGGATTACGTAACATTAATTGTGGATGCTAGCTTGCTCACACGATTAAAAATTCATTGTGTTTACCGTGGAGTTTTAGAAAAGTTTCTTGAAACTGCGTATGTAGCAGCATAAGTCAAATATATAACATTTTACTTCCTCGTATGCTTGATAAACAGAAAGTATAATAATAGTTGAAAAATTCGAACTCGTGATTTTGACGAATCATCAAGTTTTGGACCTTTCCGAATTCGAAGAACACATTTTTTGGAAAATGTCCCTCTGTTAGAGACAAAAATAACTCAAAAATACTTCGAGCTAGATGGATGAAATTTCGTACACTGTCCTTAAACTGAAGCTGTAGACTTTTAACGAATTTTGAGCAAAATTCGTTCAAAGAATGACTGACTGTCCGGCTATTCAAATATAGGTAAGCACTATAAGTAGAAAACCTGTCGGTCTGTACTTTCATAAATATATAAACGTGATAATTCAAAAACTTAATGAGTTAATTTATTAAATTTACAATGAGATTTTGTGACAAGTATGACTTTTAACATTTTTTTTTTTCAATCGATTGGGAAAAATGCATCTGAAATATAGATTTCGGCTGTTATGAACCGCGTACGAAGTCTTAAGTGCCAAATAATTCAGTAAAAATTCTAAATTCACGCCAAAAATTAATATTTCATAACTATTATACGCCATTGCCATGTATAAAGCGTTCTCTGATATAACATCTTTATTAGAGAATTTGCGAGAAAATTCTGTGGAGACCACACCGGTTAATTTTTACCAGCTTTTCTATCAATTTAAAAGTTTTTGATTTTATTTTTATAACATAAAACGCCAACTTTCTTCTATTGTAAAAATATAGTTCTCACAAAATGCCAGTTGAACCAAGGGGGAAGTCTCTTGCACAAGTTCTTTTTAACAGAAATATAAATCACACGATTTTAAATGATTTCATTTTAGAATGCATTAAGCCTATTACGGTTGGAGAGGACGTGACGTCGAATGCATTTAGAATCACTAGAAAAAATAGCATGCAATTACATGTCATGCGCAATTAAACTTGTCATGTGACTATGATATTATGTGAATTCACTCCTTTGACACAATGTATAATAGCAGTCAAGCGATGAATAATACTATTTATCCAGATTTCAAGTAAAATAAGAACAAAGCAATAAATACATAGCTTTTAAATACGCTGTTCTGATCAGTTAATTTTCTTCTATTTAGTCATTTTTTTCTGTAGAATTCTAGCTTAGAAGAAGTTATTCACTCTTTTTTTATAATATAAATATTTTTAGCTCTGGCTTATAGATTTAATATAACCAAAAGGAATCGTTAACCGAACACTTTCTCACACATTCTCTTATAAATTTATTATGCTAGAGAACGCCTTGCATGGCATTGGCATACAAAGGTTACGAAATATCAAGTTTTGGCTTGAATTCGGCATTTTATTAAATCTGTTGTCAGAGCAAATCTTCTCTATGAAGGGCCCCGGATGCAAGAAAGCATTTGGGGTACTAAACGTTCAGCAAAACAAAATAAAACAAGCATTTGTATATATATTTAATGTGCTTGATTTTGTTTTTGCTATTTATCGCTACGAAAAAATTAAAATTTGTTCCATTTTTTCTTTTATAGTACAGCAAAAGCGTTTAAGTATTATACCAATATGCTTGACCGAAGATAATCCTTTATTTAATTTTAATTTGCTGAAAGAGGGTTCAGCATTTATTATATTTAGCAACTGGCTATGCGTGTCATTGAAACATGTCTGATGGGAATTTCCTTATTCGTAAATGAGCAATTCCTGTCTTCTTATAGATATTACTGCGATCTTTGCCTACTAAAAGCCTCAGTCGATGCTCTTCCAAGCCAAATAAAAATAAACTTGTAGACTTTTAGTATGTGAAACATTATTATTGTTTAGAACACTGCTTTAATTCTTAATCACAGTGGGGCCCCCCTCAATTGTGGGGCCCCCCTCAATTGTGGGGCCCGTATGCATTTCATCCGCCACACACCCCAGAAGACTGGCCTTGTCTATTGACTTATCTTTAGAGAGTCATTTGAAAATTAATCCCTGGCATGCCATTAATAGCATCCGACAATCGAATTTATGCTTTAGCAATGTTTTTGGCAACCGATTTAAATACAAAATTGCACTTGTAATCATAAAATTCCACACCAAATTTGATAGATTTCAGTCATTCCGCTTTTTGAATTATCGCGTTCACAATTTTCTGAAAGTATGGGCCATCAAAGAAACAATCCTATTTTGGTTTCGGTTCAAAATTTGACAGGTGTCTAAGCTATGTTGTTTTTGTTGTTTCGAATCTCAAGTGGTACAGCTGCGCTATACCAACTCCATGAAACTAAAGATCTCCAAAATGTTCAGAAACAATAGTGGATTCCTCAGAATATCAAAAATATCAAAATACAAGCATTCCAGAAGATGATTGGGGTAGGCCTGATAATCCCCTCACCAAGGACAATCATCAAACATCCTCTGTCCATTCTTGGGAGGTGTGGGATTTGGTATGTCTCCTCATAAAACGAGAGAGAGCCGTCTGCCGTTTTCTAGAGGTATCCAGACGGTGACACCAACTGGGACTCTTACCAAAGTACCAAGGGTGAATAGGTGGGACTCTCTAAAAAGCACTCGACACCATTTTTTTTGTTTATTTATTTTGATAGAGGAGGTTTCAAAATAAGTTAGAGGTACATCAACATGAAATATGTCAGCTGAGTCTTTTTTAGCTCATTTATCCGCTATCCCATTACCATTTAAACCACTTTGTGAGGGGACCCACTGAAAGTGTATTGCATGCTTCGCAGAGAGACAAGTAATAAGGTCTAAGATATTCATGCTAATATTGTAAACCATTTTTCGTCCAGTGAGAAAGTTTCCTAGAGAAGGACGACTGTCCAAATGTCCCCGAAGACAATTTCAGAGGAAGTCTCGATATATTGAAGTCCCTTACAGATTGCAATAAGTTAGGACCTGATTACAGAACACTTGTCAGGATTTCAAATCAAAATATAAATAGCTCCTTCAGGAGTCTTAATGTGCACGCCTTTACAAGAAACGCCACCATCTCCTTTACTGCCGTCAGCGTACATTTTGCTATGAATTATCTAAACTATAAATTTTAAATATGTGTACTGAATCTTATCTTGCCAGCTCTCTTCGTTTTGTACTTATCGAGTTAGTTTCGAACAGTCTTTCAGACGAACTAATTCTAAATAGAATTAATTCAAAATTTGATAGAAATCTGTAAATTTGATGCAAAGACAATATACCAAATTTCAAACGTCCAGCTCAAAGCCTTCTTGAATTAGCTTTGTCACAGATAGACAGATGGATATTTCTCAAAAATGAGTTTTTCGAACTCAGGGAAGTCTGAAATATGGAGATTCGTCAAAATCTAGAGTTTGAATATTTTGGTGATTATTTTAATTTCTTTATACAGTATCTGATGCAGTGCAGTATCTGACAATTAACAAAAATTTATTCATGTCATAATGCCAAGACATTTTGTGTAGGAGTGATAATAATTGCGATAAAAAACATAGTTACCAATTGTTAGCTAACAACGTTAATTTTAGAAACCATTGACTTATTGAGAAAGTACTTCATAAAAAAAGCTAATTTGTCAGTAAAATATTATTCAACTCATATTTTAACATAGAAAAAAAATCTCTCGTCACTCCTGGAAAATTTACACTTATGTCTTTTGAATATGAAAATTATAAATAAATTTAAAATTCATAAATAACAATCAAGGTTTATGTCACAATTTCTTCTAATTTTTAAATCAGTATGATAATGTCGGATATTATGTGCAAATAGCTCGCGGATTCATACGTCTTGCTATACGTAAAATTCGTCTTCAAGACAAAACCCACTTCAAGATAGATGGTTATTACCAATTTCAACCAAATTTGAACTGCGATTATTTCTTGGGTAGTAGGTGCTTATAAAAATAGGGTTTTTGAAATCTTAATTTGATTTTAAAATTGAAAAATATTGAAATTGACTTTAAATATTTAGTGTATTTTATAGAATACTTTCATTGTTTGAGTTACTTGATGTACATTTATTCACGTTACGACGATATTAAATAATTTTTTTTTGTATATGTGTGCGTCGTTTCTATTATTCACATTTTTTTTTTAATGTACCAAGCAATCTTAAGACATTTTTATGCTGAAATATTTAAATTATATTTATATTAAATATTTTTTGTATGTGTGTGCGCGCATTGTCGTTTCTATTATTCAAATTCATTTTTTAATGTACCAAACTATCTTAAAACATTATCATGCTGCAATATTCAAACTAGTTTTATATTAAATACATTTTTTGTATGAGTGTGCGCGCATTGTTGTTTCTTTTATTCAAATTCATTTTTTAAATGCACCAAACAATCTTAAAATAGTATCATGGTACAATATTCAAACTAGGTTTATATTAAATACATTTTTTATATGTGTGTGCGCGCATTGTCGTTTCTATTATTCAAATACATTTTTTAAATGTTCCAAACAATCTTAAAATATTATCATGGTACAATATTCAAAC
>JAPMOQ010007423.1:181012-294697 GCA_026543055.1 Argiope trifasciata | reverse complement strand
GAAAATTGGTTCTGTTTAGAATATTTTGGAGAATTAGTTCTGTTTAGTTATATTAACATCCTTTTTTAAAGTTAATATAAGTTTTAGTTATACTAACATTCCGTTTTTAAAGTTTAGTTATATTAATGCTTCGTTTTTAAAATTTAATTATATTAACATTCCATTTTCATAGCTAAGCCAGAACTATTTTGGGACAGACCTTGTAATTTTGAACAACAGTCTGATGTCGAGAACGGCACCTGAGCTGACCCCTTCGGCCTATAAGTCGAGAACTTACCACCAGGCCATCGCTGCTTCCCTGCAAACATTTCGAAACGGTGTCATAATAAAAGAAAACACCAAAAGCATAGGATTTAAATAGACAATGTTTTGATGTAGGATAGCTTTGTTCAAGCAGCTACATGAGTAATTTTTTTAATTTTTAATGATACCAATAGCTAATAAAAATCGCTATTCTTTTTTTTATCAACTTAAATCGTAAGCTTCATTTTATATTAATCTATGTAATGCATTTATTTTATTTAATGCAAACATTTTTGTCACTTTTTATGTTGTGCAACGATTTGAAATAATTCAACTAATTCTTAAAAACTTTTATGCAGTTACACATATTTATAAACCAAATAAGTCCTCACAATCGAAAAATCCATTATTTATCAGGATCATATTGCAAGCTTTATAATTCAGCTTTCACTATCCAAAACCAGTCAACCTTGCCGTAAAAAGATACCGGAATTAGAAACCACACACTTTCCAGGTTAATTTACACCTCATTTCTTCCTATCAAATCATAAATTCCATTGATAAAAAAAAAAAAAGAAACCTTTCCATCCATTCAACGAAGGAATGCCTTTGTTTTGCAATGAAACCAAGCAATCTATAGATACGTATCTCAGTAGTCTATATTAAACGACCAATGTCTCGCCAAAGGTTATTGCCACATATAGAGCAGGCTACAGCAAGACAATTTTCCTTGCGCAAGAAGGTATCCAAGAACATAGTAACACCTGAGACGTACAAACTGGTTTGTCTGCAAAACGAACTCAATCGACAATTAGCAGCGGTCATATTACAGTTCAACTTTTTTTTTTCCCCCGCTCTCTGTCTCTTTCTCTATTATAGCAGTCTGATGGACTATTGTCACTTTCTAACGACTATTCTTGTATTGCGGATGAAAACAAAAGTAAAACTTATCGAGGAAGTCGAGTTGAGATGTTTGTTTTGCTTTTCTTTTTTTAAAACTTTCACTATCGTTTCTTATCTGTCTTCGATATCCAGTAACTAGGTTAAAAAGATGGAACAAACGTAGATATATTTGTGTATTTTTTTTCTTTCGAATAAATGGTGATTAGTAGCTAATTTAACTTGCGGGAAGATCGTGGAAAAACTCATTTCTGATATTTTGTCGTTGAAAAAAATAAGAAAAGAAGCAAAAACATGTTCTGAAATCTAGGTAATTTATTTTTAATTATCTATTTTTGATTATTCGCATATTTAAAAGGCAATAGATCGTTTTCCAATATGCCATCTGTTTATTCGTTTCAGAAAATCTTTTTCTTTACGTGACAATTATTATTTCTTTACTTTACATAACAAAATTTCTGGAACGTTTTAAATGGGACTCACGAGGCCATAGGATATCATTCAACAATGTCTTGATTTAGGTCATTTTTCAAAGATAAATATTACCTTGCAATATAAGCATGTTAAGAATAGTAATTGATTTTCCACATTTAGTGTTTCTACGACTCAACTCAAAAATAATTTTGTGTTTTGACAGAAAATCTGAAGTGATGAAAATTCTGAGTCGCTTTAACAGTATAAATAATTGTAGCAAAGAAATATTTTATTAGTTTTTATTACATTCAAACTTCAATTAAATAACTTTTAAACTTTTTAACACGAAATGAATTTTTCTGCTATTAAGCATTTTGATTTTTGCATAACTACAAATTTTATTTCTTATATCACAATCAAAGAAATCAGAATTAGTTAAAAAATAATTAGATATTCTTAACAAAAATAAATAAAAATTTAAAATTCAAAACTTCCAGAACAAATATTATCACTTTTTATGTATTTATTGATTTTGCTATTGAATTTTTGTTTTCTAGTGCTGAGAGAAAATGGAATTTATTCTTCATCATAAAAATATACCTGACGAAGTATCATTAATCTCATATAGTTGTTATTATGACATAATTAGGGATGATAAAGTGATATAATAAGAGATATTGTCAAAATTAGTTACGTTATATTTTCATATTTTATATATAATCTGAAGGTGAAACATGAACATTAAATTAATTAAAATTTATATTTATATAAGACAAGAAGATGATTATAAAAGACTGAAGTGTGATAATTATTTTTTGAGGAAAAAAAATGCTCAGTAAATTCAGTATAAGTTTTGCTGACTAACTCAAGTATATATCTATTTCATCGTTACTGTTAAATAGCCTTTTTTTTTTAAAAAAAATAATGTTTTTATATTTATATAAAACCAATGCAATTTCAACAAAAATAGTTCTTTTAAGATCAGATGTCGAAAATATTACAAATTATGATTATGAGCATTCAGACAAATATCTTGTAACATTTTTTACCCAATCCTCTTGCATTTTTCTAAAGTTAAAGGGCATAAGTAAAGAGGGGTAATAATTATTTTTCTATTCTTGTAAATGGAACTAAAATTCATTATAAAAGAAAAAATAATTACTCAAGTTCTAGATTCATTTTCAAATATAATGTCTTTATTAGATTATATTTTTATGGATAATTTCTTTTTGAAAATATTAAGGAAAAAACATGCTTTTCTCTTCAAATATTTATTTGAATATTTACAGTTTCGTAATCAATTAAAATTGCAATTTTAATTATTATTATAATTACTATTCTGGGACTTAGCTCATAATCACAATCTTTAAATTAAAGATATATATTATTCCTCACGACAAGTTAAAAGACAAAGGTTTTCAGTTATTATCTGACAACATAAATTGTTAAGGTTAGAGACGGTTAATAAAGCTTGGAAACTTTATACGAAAAATTTACAAACGAACAGAAGTTGTTCGTCTTAATTAGACGCTAATTTGGCTAATTGGATTTATTTTTCTATTTTGAATATTTAGAAAACTATAGCAAAATGAAAATTTAGTCCCCCCCCACCACCAACATTGCCACCACCCACTTTAAGTTAGATAGCCCATTTACAGACACATACAATGTTTTTACATTTAAAAAAAATTATTCCAAGGGAGTTAAAATCCATACAAAATTACTCTAGTAATCTTGTTCGCAAGATAAATGGACAAAGCATCGTACTCATATATATGTAGTTATCAATTTTTGAAGGAAGATTGATTTTGGGTTCATGCGAATAACTGAACGATGAATCTGAAGAAATTTTCCCAGAGTCTTGTCATGAAAATCATTGCAATAGGTAATCTTCCTATAGGAATCTATCCAAAAACTAGCTTCAGGTGAAATTCTTCATTGGTACCATGGTTTAATTAGATCAAATAACTCCATTTCTCCTGTCCTCGAATTACACGCCTGGTAGGCAATATAATTGCTACAGTGTAATGGCATTTCTAACAGCGGAATGAATACATTTACTGAAGCTGAGCTCATCGACGTATCACTGCGCAGTTTTCAATTAGTACCGCCAGCAATGGATTACGAGTTTCGGCACGGATTGACAGTTCCCGTAAAAACGTGCATTTCTGCTCATTTTGCGTACTCGAGGAAGTCGAGCTTTTAATCGGCTGACGTAATTCAATTCATTCGTTCGGAACCATTTCCGCGTCAAAAATGAATGAGACAATAAAAAAAAATTACCCAGAACGAAAAAAAAAATGTCAAACTGACTGACGCATGATAACAAATAGGTAACGTCTGTACCTCGTGCAAGTGTATAATTGAAAATTCCTGAATGGTGTTGTTGCAGACAGTTATTTTTCAAACTGGATCTATTAGTTTTAGTTAACTGTGTGTTTATGTGGGCTTTGAAAAATAAATCATTTTGGAATTCTATTCTTTTCGCATTTTGGTCATAAACTGTGTAATTGGAGAAGTTAAATAGTTGCATTATTATTTGATGGATGATTTCTCAGCTTTGGTTTACTATTACAAAGTAACAACCATGCTATTTAAGATAAGCCCCATAGTTTATAATCGTGCAAAAGTTATTATCTGAGGCGATATCGTGTTTTCAGCATTTTTTCACTACACTAACTTTTAGACTTCTGACTATTCATGCAATGAATATTCTGTAGAAACAAATCTTCAAACTTTTGGACGGAAACATTATGTAGAATATAAATTTTATCTTTTACATTTTTTTCTACGAATAATCTTTGTAATAACCTTTTCCTAGTTTTTATCATTAAAGATATTTTAATTTTCGTTAATCAAATTATACAACTCATCTTAAATTCAGAGATAGAAATTCCTTAAAGGCTGATAAACAATATTTCTGCAAAGCTATTGTATAATTAAAAACAAAGAACAAAATTACTTTTTTGTAACATATTAATTGTATTTTGCTTAGGCTCTTTGTTGTTGTTTCATTCTATTTGTATTCATAACATTCCAGTTACAGTTGTCTATAAATTTACGTTCTAAATTATGATGACCTGAATGATTACTAAGAATCACACTATACTGCTGAAGTTACTTGACTCATACTTATGAATCACTCAGATGACTCTTTCTACACTAGTTTAAGGAAAGGGAAGAAGAGGTCATCTTGATATTGCGCTACAAACAATTCGTTCCCCTTCATATATTCTCAACATCATTTCAATCCACTTCGATCAGTTTCCAAGTTTAGTCGATCGTGGGTGTCGACGCTTGAGGGTTGAAAAAAAAATGCTTTGAGGGCTTTGTGTTTGGCGAAGAAGTCATCTTACGATACAGATGATCTAAATTTCTCTTATGAGTCATGATAAGAAACATGTTAAGAATATGCTCGGCATGCAGAAACGAATCATTTTAGCGATAGAATGTTAGGACTTGTATGCAATGGTTGATCGAAGAAGTGGAATTTGGTCAATGAATCAAGTGAAAGGAAATCATGCGCACTAGATAAAACGCATGTGATGAAGTAATATTATGACTGGACGAAACATCGAATGGTTAAAATGCGGCATTGTGAATTTCTCGTGTGAGTCATGACATGAAACATATTATGAATATATTCGGTATACATATTTTTGCAAGAAAGAGATTATACTTCTGACAAGCATTTTGTTAACCTCTTCGTCGTCCATAACCCTCCTAGCGCGTCCAAGTGAAATTTCTGGCTGCCGTAACGCGCTTCAAGCGTTTTTCTAAATTTTAAAACGTTTTATAAATGTTTACTTGTTTAAGTTTTTATTTCTGTTTGTTCTAATTTGTACAAAGATATCTCTGCTAATATATTATAATTTACAGAGTATATACAATAATATAATTAGTATACATAGATACACATTAATTTGTATAGAGGAAACAACGCTACATGCGGCGGAAAACGGAGAACCGCTGGGGAGAAATTTCCGCGGATAGGAAGGACTGCAAAAGGGTTAAATTCAAAATATTTGTTAACTCAAAATAATTATCATTCGTTAGGTTAACAAGTAGAAAGTTTTCTAAGAATTTATTTCATATAAGATGATGTAACACATTGCTTTGCAATGATAAATCAAGACATATTACATTCCGTCAGTGTTATATTTAATTTAGTGTATAAAAATTTTAATACCTCAGGTATTAAATTCGAATTTTTATTTCTCTAAAAATGAGGTACAAAATTTCGATAATTAATGCATTATTAATCGAATATTATATCAAATCAGAAGGTCCCCCCACCAAAAAAATAATAGTAATAATGAAACTACAATTTTCGAAAATTATATTGCTGGGTATATTTAGCCAACTTTTAACAGCTAAAAATAATGCAATTTAATGAGAGCATTTTGAGTTATTTTTTTAACACCTCATTGATTGAAATGCTTGAATTGAAACAACAAATAAAACTATTCTAATAAATGCCATTTTTAAAACGATTGTAGGCATTTCTTGCAATCGCGATTTCAATCTAATGGTCTTGATTCTTTTAGAAATACAAAACTATAATCGTGATAGAATCACCTGGACATTTTTAATTACTTTCGAAATCTATTAGCCCAATTAGGGTTTATTTATTTTTGCTTAGAGAGATAAAGACATTAAGTTTTTGTTGCGTAGGATTTTAAAACATAAAAATTGTACAAACAAAACTGATAAATATTCGTTTCAACATATGATTATTAGGAGCATTTTTTTCCTTACTTCATTGAATGTTTGGTTGCGAAATTATCTTGAACGTGCGCTTTTCAGAGCATGAACTTGCTTTAATAGCTATTTCTGTCGCTAAAACTCTTTTATTGATATAAATTACCAGTTACTTTTTCATAAAAGGAATATATGAAGTTAGAAAATTTTCTTTTTATTTGAGTCATTGTGGAGAAGTTAAATAGCTAAGGGTGATTTCACATCAAAAATATCTTTAACTTTTGGAACAAAAAAAGTAAATAAGTATTTTTGTTTGTAGTTTGTCCTATTTTCCTACGCAATTTGTGAATAAAAACTTGCTGAAAATAATTAAACCGGGCTATGTACACCGAGTTGTTTACAATCCATTTTTTGTCCAATTTAATGAAAATCAAAATAATGTGTGGAGGTGGAGTTTAGTTTGGTTTAGTTTAGCTATATTAACGTCTCGTTTAAAGCAACACGAGGGCTATTTTGGGACGGACCTCGTCATTTTGAACCAAGAACAGATGACGAGGACGACACCTGACCTGGCACCCCCTCTCCACACCACACCACACCAGCGGGAGGACGTTTGGCCTGACAGATTTAACGTGCAAGAGACCCCCTCACACTACGGTTCTTCGGTGGAATCGAGTCTCGAACCTGAAACCTTTCTGTTCCGAAGCCGAGACCTTACCACCAGGCCACCGCGGCCCCGTGTGGAGGTGGAAGGAACAGCGTTTTAGTACAATAAGATCTCAAGACTGAACTCTCATATTATAAGTGTTAAAAAATAAAGTAATTATAAATTTTCAAATTCAGTTGCTTTTTACTTCCTCATATACGTATAGATAAAGTATAGCAATCGACAAAAAATTCGAATTGGAGATTTTAACAAATCTTCACGTTTTAGATTCTTTTGAGTCCAAAAAACACATTTTTGAAAATGTCCACCTGTCTGTCTATGACGAAGATAACTCAAAACCGCTTTGGTCAAGATAAATGAAATTTGGTATACACATTTAAAACCATATTTGCTGATTTTCATAAACTTTTCTTCAAAATCCGCTTTGAGGAAGCCTGTCTGTTCGTATATAAGTAAACAGGAAAATTATAAAACGATCAATAGACTCTGTAAAAATACTAAGTTCACGAAAATGCTAATATTTTGTAATTTTTTTCTTCAATGCCATGCGAGGCATTCACTGTGATAATAGAAAGTATGTGAGAGTGTTTTGGGAAGACCAATCCTGCTAATTTATATTCTAAATTATTGCCTTTAAAAAATAGGTATTCAATTCAAAAACCTGTTGAATTAAGGGTTGAAAGTATCAATTTATTTTAAAATATTACATAAATTTTATTTAGAGAGAACAATAAAAGAGGCATGCACATGCGATTATTGATCAACTTATCACTAGTTAATAATTATTTCGAAAAAAATATTCATTCATGCAGTATTTAATAACTTCATTACCAAATTGCATTAATTCGACTTGCACAGCGTTTAAATCTATATTTAGCCCAACCATTTCTAAGCATAATTGAAACGCTAATTTTAAATACTCTACTGTTTTAACTTCCAAAATCTAGTCTGTTTTATAAAAATATTGATTCTTAATCAAAAAGGGGAATCAATGTGGGTTTGAATTTCCACATAGGTTCGTAATATATCCTAAAGTAGACCTTATGAAATAAATAGAGCAAGGAACGTCCTTATTTTTTTTTCTATGACATTGTCCTCGCTGTATGGCCATAGGAAAAATTTACCACTTCCGTTTTCAGTAGCTTCGAAATGCGAAATAAATCAAAATAGTCTGTATTGTGAGTAACAGTCAGTAAGTGTGAAAGATTTCGCCTTCTTAAAAAATAGATGCAAACGCGGAATTCGGAGATCAATGTCAATAACAAATTTTTATTATGATTTCTGTAACAAAACTAACTTTCCCATGTCTTTCTGAGAACCCTCAAAGCCTGGTGTTATAGATCAATTTTATTACTTATGTATAATTTTATTCAGTCTGTTTTCTTGGGTCAAACTTCACACTAGTATGTTGTGTAAGTTTAGAGTGAGTTTAAAAATCGGCTTCCGAAATTAAATCTGAAATAGTTTAATATGAGAGTAAAATGCAAATACACTAGTTCAAACTTTCATCCTTTTGCAACTCTTTGAATGTTGTAAGCGTTAATAGAAACGATTACAATCTTAGTATTATTTTCAAACCAGCGGGTGACCGAGCTCCGCTCGGAGAAAACAGGTATCGAAGCTAATTCGAAGATTTAAATTTTCAATTGTGATTTATCAAAACAATACATGCCATAAGAAAATTTGTGAAACCATTGGTGAAAAGATAACCGGTTAAAGTGCACCATTGTAAACTATTCTAAACAAAGTTAGAGTTTGGAAAGGGAACTATTCTATACAAAGGTAAAGTAAAGGTAAAGATTGAAGTGTGTTGAAGTTCAATATTTTTGACAAATTTATTTAGAAAAACCAAACATATATACATACATAAGAAACATATTATAAACCTATAACAGCATAAACATAAAACTTTATTAGTTCGCCATATTGGCTATAGATGGCAGCACGTTACCGCTTGAAAATTTAAGTAACCATTATGGCGAACTAATAAAGTTTGAAAATATCCTATCTGTAACTCCGAGCTGCTCGACCGTAGCGCTTCAAAACCGGCGCCAATCGATTCCTCATGGCCAAAGACCCCAGACCCCCAAGTTTACCGGAGTTTATTAATTCCGGGGCGATTTTCGACTTGGCAACCATTCCTCGTATTATAGTATTAGATAATAATATTTTTAAGAGAAAATAAATTCGATTTGTTATAAATAAAATTTTGTTCTTTAATGTAATATTTTTATAGTAATATTCACATTTTAATAAGAAAAAAAATATTTTCATCAAACTACATTAATTGAAAAAGAACAAGACAAAACAAATAATTCCAAATTAATTTTATTAAGATGGCATAAAATCTGTGAGAAAAATTTCAGTGCAAAATTTATAAGAAATGTAATTTAGACAAAATAAAAAACGAATAAAATTTTAACAGGTTCCATAATTCAGAACAATGGCCTTTGTTTAAAAGTGAAATGTTTTTTAAAGCTTTCTATTGGAGGAAACTTATCGTTTTCTTTGAAATTAAGAAAACAATTTAAACTCAATTTAAATGAAAATTCTTAAATTGTCATACATTTTGAATAAAATTTGAGTAAATAATTTTTTAAATTGTGAATTTTTATGAATTTCTAGATATCAGATGCTAATCTCAAATATTACGGGTAAATTACGTTATCAAGATTTGGCAGAAATGTAATGTAATTTTCAGTAACATATTGTATTCGAAAGTCTGTTTTTTAAATTATCCAAGTGGTAGAAATTAACCCATCTTTATATGATGAAGGAAATTTTCATCACAACGTTTCGTGGACAAAAAATTGTTACTATTGTAGTTTGTTTCATAACTATTACGTAATAAGGAACGTAATATGAAAAAAAATAAATATCACAATCATTATAGTGGGTGTGAACTTGTCATTCCTTTGTTCCTTGTGGATGGAAGAAATATGTGATTTCTTGAATATTTACATATAATTCATCTGATTTTTTTTGATAATAAAAATTATAATGTATGGAAGAATTTAGAAAAGAAGGACATTGAAAATTTTGTACTGAATTTAATATCCAATTTTTGTGATGATGGGATTTTAGTAGATTTTAAGTAGATCAAGTAGATTTTAAAATATATATATATATATTTATGCTAGGATTTAAAAAAAACTTATTTTCTCTTTAATCTATAGCATGGATTATACCACCCTGGTTTATTTCACAAAAAAGGGAAAAAAATCATACAAAGAAAGAGTAAGATTTTTAAAAAAATAGTTTATTAGTAAATGTATTTATATTATAGTTATGATGAAATGAGACATCGAGCTCGTGCTATTTTTAAAAGCAATTAAAAATCCGGTTTCGAAACAAAATCGATTTCAAGTTTATATCAATTTAGTAAACATTACATCGCTATTTTGGCATCAGTGAGACATTTATGTGTTTAATGAGACATCCCAGAGTGAAACAGGGCGCAGTTAATTAAAAATAACCGCACAAAGAAGGCTTTTACGGTTGGCGATTGCCACTTCAAGCGGTAATGGAAAGAAATTAAGAAATCCGATTAAATAACTATTTTTAACTGCGTTGCATTTTTAGCTCTGTATATTGGAAAAACATTAGGTTCTGATTACTGCTTGGCTTTTCTTTGTATTTGTATTTAAATAAAATGAAATTAAAAGAACTTTAAAAAAATTGATTGAAAATATCCGCAAATGATTGAGAATTATCTGATCATATCTCTTTTGTCATATATTATTTGTAAACATAAAAATTCCTAGAAATGTTCATTTCTTTATGCTTGAATAACGCATTTATTCCTTCATTGATTACTAAATATCCCCTTTTAACTAAAGCAAATCTTTTATCCGAAATGTTGTCTATTTAATGCTTAGAATTCTTCTGGTTAGGAGAACAAGCTCCAATGTGTTTCCGATGCAACTGCACTATGTCCGTCCAACATATACTTTCTGAATGCCTAAGTTTTAAACACAGCGTTTGCACTGTTTTATCTACTTTACTTGTCGAAACTCTACATGATAACTTCTTACCCTTTTTAAAATCAATTGGTCTTTATTTAAATGTTTAGTCTACTGTCATTTCTTTTCTAAAGGTTATATACTATTAATTTTTATTCCACTCTATTTTCCATACCAAGGAATTTCAAAATTTCAACTTAAAAGAATTTACCTGGTTTGATGCAGCATGGCCTTTGTGCCAAACTCATACAAACCAAACCTTGAGTTTTTATAGCACCAGCACTATAAATTTGGCCTTGCTGTGCTAATTGTTTAATGCAATTTTATTTGTTCGATCCATAATAATACTATTTTAGTTTCTTATATACAGAATATACAGTAGGAAACTATTGCTATCACCAAAAAATTTGATCTTGAGATACTGATGAATACTCAGGCTCAAACTTCCCTGATCACATTTTGGAATTATGTCTGTTCTGTCTGTCTGCGAATACAGCATCTGAAGAACACTTAGAGCAAGTCAGAAAAAATTTGCATATGATCTTTACACCAAATGTATAGATTTCTTCCAAATTTTAAACAAAATTTATTCAGAGGAAATACCTCTACCGTATTGTGCGAATACAAATTAACACAATAACTACAAAACAAAAAAAAAGACACATAGATAAAATTCAGAATACAGATTTAGTGTTTAAAGTATAGATTCAAATTAAGTTTTGAAGCACATCTATCAAAAGTTTGACAATCAGTCGGTTTATATTTGCACATGCGTGTAAACGCAATAACTCAAAAACACAATGACTTAAGTAAATGAAATTTTGCATTTGATATTTTGACTATAATTGAAATTCTGTATCAAATTTTGGTTTTAATTTGTTCGGAAAGGACAGCCAAAATAAATATCCGGTTTAAGGTATTAATTACATTCTATCTATTAATCGCCAAAAATAGCACATTAATAGGCTCATTCATTAATGGCTTATTTTTATTGTTTTTGTTATTATCACTCAATAACAGTAAAAATACATGTTTATTAATTCTATGAAAGTACCTGTTTCAGTACATGTGTACCTCTTCCTTCATTGTTCTGTGAGATACATAACTCTTATGTGAGGGATACTAAGTATCTGACTAAAGATTTGCAAATTTATGTCGAAGTGGGGAAGATGGTTTCTTAAGGTGGGTTCACACGAGGCTTTTTATTGTCCGCAAACATTGTCTCTCTGCTGTTGTCCCAGCATTGTCCCTGTGTGAACACTTGAGACAACGCGGACAATGTTTGTCCCGACGGGACAATCATTTGCCATTGTCCCGTTGTGGTCACGTGATTTTCCAAAAGTAGGCGTGATCTTCTATTGCGGACAATAATAAGCCTCGTCTGAACCCACCTTTAGAGAGAATGTGACAACAAACATTCCAGCTGATTGAAAATAATTAGAAATGACCTCAATAATTAGAAATAATGCTTGTGTAAAAAAATTATAACAGCCATAACTAGGACTAAAAAAAATCCCCTTTTTGCAATTTTATCTCAAAGCAGTTTTATGCATTAGCTGAATAACATCTGGCATTGTTATTTTTGAATTCGTTATATCTTCCTTTTTTACAACATCAAACAGTTCTCATACCTATGAATATTTTCAACTTTAACTAATGATACTATAGTTTTAAATCTTTTTGAAAATCATGAATTTTCACTGATAAAACACAAAATGTAAATTTTGTTCCAGTGTGAAAGCTAATGATCGTAAATAAGAATTTCAGTTCCATTTACAGTAAAACAATATTTCCTTTAGGTAATTTACCTTAACTTTAAAAGAAAATACCTTACTAATGATTCGTAAAACTTCAAGCCAAATGACGAATGTAATGGTCGAAAAATTGGATTCTAATGACACTTTTTTCTTCTTGTCGACCTCAAACATTCGCCTCAAAAGTTGAAAAGAACAGGTCGAAAATGAGTTTACATTTTAGACATTGAGTAAGAATCGGAAACATAGTCGCAATGGACAATTATGATGTTTCCATGCTAGCAATTTATATGCAATTGATTTCACACCTTTTTTCTCTGTAAAACTTATTGTCTCTTGTAACTCTTTTTTCGTTCCTGTATTGATGAAAGATTTTTTTGAACAGTGACGAATCATCTCATGCATGCGGTTGGTTATTTTTCTCTTTGTAAACATAATTTCAATCTTATTTTATTTTTAGCCTAAAATATTAACCGTATCAAATTAACCAACTGCGATTATTTCTGTTAAATTTTGCCAACAGAAGTTGGTTGATTTAATTTGTCAGATAATTATCCCATTTCAAAAAAAAAAAAAAGTTATTTGTTATTATTATTACAGACAGTTAGTTGATTTAATTTGTCAGATAATTATCTCATTTCTAAAAAAAAGTTATTTGTGGTTGAACCATGTAATTATTTTTCAATTCCTAAAATTAGTTCGCTCTCTCACTAAATATATTTATATACCTTGTTCGAATTTTCAATCATTAATAAAATACTTTTTATTCATCCACTCAAGTTCAAATATATTTTTTTAAACTTGTAGTGGAAGGCACTTGATGTTAATATAATTTTTTTCAATATTAATTAATTCATTAACTTTAATTAATTTTTAATACTTTAAATAGAGTTGTAGCAGTTTGTAATGAAAGTTCAAATCAATAGACAGTAGCTCAGTCGGTAAAATGTAAAGTTTTTAATATTTTTCACGTGAAAGTGAAGAATGCGAGTTCAATTCTTGCGAAAATCAATAATTTTTAGGCATATTTTTTATATTTAATAAGTTTTTTTTTATAATTATTTAATAAAAAGTAACGAAAACAAAAATTTTCTTTGTTGGCATAAGTAGAAGTTGAATTGAAAAAAATTATATTACTTTTTACCTTAAGGAGACTACACAAAAAAAGGTATTACAGCTAGCATTTTTATATAATTATATTATATTAAATTATTTTTCAAAATTTCTTCTCCGAATTTGATGGTAATCAATTAAGCGACAGATAATGAGGTGTTTTTTTACCGTTTCCTTGTCAAAATGCTGCTGCATACATAACGATAACAGGAAGATTCTTTGCAGACATTGTAGTCAAACAATGGATCAGTATTTAACGATAATCTTGCAGTATTGGCTAATTCTTTTTCATCTCACCGCTTCTAATTATTTTAGTTTTTTACATTAAAAATTTTTATGCCGGCAGTAGAAATGACTATCACAGACAAACAAAAAGAACAAAAATAATTTCTTATTATTAGCATAATTGTATACATTGTCACAAAAATCTATTAACTGCTTTAAAAAATTTCACTCTGTTTCGCATACAAAGATGGTATACTTGTATAAGATTCTCATTTATAAAGATTTGATTGCCCATTTGAATTTTCTTATCAATGTTTTTTGAAGGTTTTTGTTCATAAATTGTGATAACTGTTCCAAAATGTTAAATAGAATTTAATACTTTTTACTACGAAAAGAAAAATATCTATTTTTCATAATAATTGCACCGGGGATTCACAAGATGTGAATCATTTGCTGGAAACATTAAACTTATTACCTAAATTATTCATTCTTCGTCTTAGTTTTTGTCGAAAATTTAGAGTTAGTGTTAATTAACATTTTCCATACTGAATTTGCAGAACTTTGGTAAACATGACTGGTGTGAATTTTAAAATGCTAGTGATATCAATTCTCGCTCAGTTTTACTTTTACTGATAATGTAATTTCTGTAGAAAGTGATGGTAAACGACTCCTTTGAAATATGAAGTTTGTCCTTCTAAATTGTATGTTGCGTTAAATGAAATACACTGAATATTTTGTGCGTTTGTAGTGTCTTAAAAATAACATTCAGATCATTGGAACATTCTTTGTACCTTACTTTTCAATCAATTGTCTCTGTTTACATTGAAATGAAAATGTTTCGTAAAATTATCATCAATGTACGTTTGTCCCCCGTTTCGTCAAGATTTCAAAATCTGTTTATACTAAAGTAAACGGCCAAAGAATTTTGTTAAATTATCACAAATGCGTCGTTTATGTCCAATGGCACCAATCCATTGTTTCTATTTACTTTGAAATAAAGGGCAAGAAATTTCTTAAAATAGGAAATTCGTATTTCGAAACAGCGCAACATTAAGCGATTATCAATAAATTATATCAGAACACACGAATTTGCAAATAAAATCCATAATAAAAGCTGTGTTTGCTAGGATTTAAAGTAATTTTGGAAGTCTTTGGCACAATTCACTAAACTCCTTGTACCATAATCCCCACGGTTTTAAACAACGACCGAGGAATACTGCGCAACGAGTTGGCAAATGGGCCGAAATGGATCGGAAATCGTCACGAGTAATGCAGGAACCGCAGCCGGAAAACTTCCTTTCCTGATTGTTCAGCTGGATGGCTAGAGAACAAGGAAGGAAGTGACAGAGCTGCAATTTACTTATTCAGAAATGCAGTCGCCTCCTTTCATGAATTTTCAGCAGGCAATAAGGAGGTTTTTGGATGGATCTGAGTGAAAATGTCAGATGCTTTCTAGCGTTACAGGAAAAGCAGTAACAAATAACTAAATGGAGACTATGTTTTATGAATTTGCCATCCATCAACAAAGATGGTTAGTGGAACTAATAAAACAAGCAAAGTTCTTGTAATACAATCAGAGAGAATTTAAGAGAGTTTCAGACCATCCGATTTAACTGATGATTTAAACTGATAATTTTCAGTTAAATAATATATTAAACTAGATGAAATCTATTAACCCATTGACTAAAATTTTTTTAAAATCTTTTTCTCTGCAATCGAGTAAAAATTTAAGATAATAGCTTCTGTATTCTAAGATTCTATTCGATATTTTTTTTAATGCTTTTAAACCCTCGTGGATTAGACATGATGGCCAGATACATCTCTGCACATCATCCTACCAAACATCATACATCTCCCCACTAAAAAAAACTAATTTTCCTTAGAACCTTTTAAGGCGATTTTAAAAGATTAGTGGGATGTATATGCCCCATTGGTAGTCAAAGGATTAATCATGCATAAAATCACTGTATCATAAAAGAACCAATATACATTTCTAATTTTAGCTGCTTACGAATATGTTTCTGTTACATATATAGCAACAAAAAATACTCCTTGAAAATCCAAAATACTTTTCCTTAGATTACAAAAAATGTTTACGCTTGAAAAGCGAAACAAACGGAAACAACAAACGGAACTGTTAAAAATTTGATTAAAATGAAATCCAAAATAACACTTTTCCTTAGATTGAGAAAATGTTTTTACTTAAAGTCTACACAACAAATGATATTTTGAAATTTTTGGATGAATTGAAATTCAAAATAACACTTTTCCTCAGATTGAGAAAATATTTATACATGAAATGTCTACACAACAAACGGAATTTTTAAAAAACTGTTTGAGTTGAAATCCAAAATAACACTTTCCTTACATTGAGAAAATGTTTATGCTTGAAAAGTCTATACAACAAACGGATTTTTTTATATAAAAAAAATTAATTAGATTTTTCTCACTCAAACGATTAAATGACGGGAATTTGTTCGAATGTATTTTAAAAGATAATTTCTTTCTTTTCAATACTTCAAATATTTTGTTATCATTGCTGATAAAACTTAACTTTTTTTGTGATTTAGAAATTCTTTTTATCTTTTCTCCTCAAAGCAATAAAAGATATTAAATGTATAATAGTTGTAAATCGTTTTAATCTTAAGAATGTTGGTGGTCAAAAGAAAAAAAAAGGTGTTACATTTTGGGAATAATGAACAGAGAAAGTTTTTGTTATTGCAAAATTTCAAAAACAAACATGCAAATACAGTATTCAAAACACCTCCAATTCTTCAGAACAACTCAAAATAATTCCATGATTTAAAATTCAATAATAAACAATCACCAGTAATTTAGAATTAATTAATAAAGTTCAACTTAATAAACAATCACCATGTTGTTTTAAAATTCTTAACGCTTAGAAGCAGAATGGGTACGTATAACTACATATTTCACATTTAAACATGAAAATAATATGTATTATATTTCAAATAAAATCTGTTTCTACGGATATTCTTTTATATTCCAATAATTTAACTTTTATAATTTTTTCAAGAAAAATATATGAAATATATACCAAACTAATTATTTAATTATCTATTAAGAAATTATAAAGTATTTAATTCACATAAGCGTCACGGTCACGTAACAAATGTAACAGCTCAATCATTTTTTATCTAAATACAAGTTGATTTATGCTGTTTTGTAACAGTATGTCCATTTTTCTTTGCTTTAAATGCAAGGAAAAAAGGATAGACCTTAAATTATCATGGCGCATTTCTTATCTATAAAATAAATTGGATCTATATTGGATCATGTGCATATAAATTGGATCTATGACAATCTGTAATGCAATCATTCTAAAGTGGATAAGGTTCGAGAATACACGATTCTACAAGTTGGTGCATGCCCTTCTACAGCAATTCAAAATTCACATCAGAGCACATCAGTTTCCTTGCACAAAATGTACGTGGGAGTCCGAACTTAAACTTGGATAGCGCATTCCATTTCTATCATGTGGGCATAAATTGGATTTCTGATGAACTGTTATCTAAACGTGCAGTTCTAAAAAGAATAAGGTTCGAGAATATAAGATTCTACAAAAGAAACATTTTTGTCGTTTTTTAAAAGAAAAGTATTATGCGATATAAAAATATTCTTATTTTTGAAAAATAGCGGATAAACAGTATTATTTGAATTATACTTTGAAAAAAGAAGACTGACATTTTAATACAGGTTGAATATTTCTTCATTACGACTGAATAAACAACAAATATTTCATTCTAAAAAGATTGGTTTATTGTTTTTTCCTCATTTCCGATTAAATGTTTTTAATGCCAGTTTACAATTTTATCTCTATATAATCTTTCCCCTTTCAAGAAAACTTTAACACTTTCCGTAACAACGTTTTTAGAAAAAAAAAATCATCTAGAATAATCACAAACCACCAAGCTGTCGTAATAATTGGTTATTTAATAACAGTTTTACAAAGTTTTTTTCCCTCTTCGTGCTGCATAATTAGTTTTGCTTGAGTGAAGGATTCTGTGTCATTGACATTGCGATGATTTTCTTTTCTCGCTTTCTACGACGCCTGAGTTCGTTTAGATACGAGACCGAACCCTTCTGCAAACATGCTAAGCGGGAAACGTCAGCAGAGGAACCCAACTGCGAGAAAATTGTGAATTTATAAACAGGTAGCCGAGTGTTTGCCTTACTTATTATGCTGCGTTAAGACCTCCCGAAGAGATCGATACATTAAGTTCGAAACAAACAAAAAAAATTCGTGTTTCTGCTTTTAATTTTGCAAATGAATGGTCAGTTTGTGGCGTCTCTCTTCTTCAGAACTATTTTTGTTTATTTATTATTGTGAATTTTTATTTTAAAAAGTGGTGGAAGTATCAACTTTTGTTTCTTTTAAAGTTTTGATTATTTCATGTATATTTAATTTGTTAAGTAGTATTGTTTTTTTCTGTAACTAATTTATCTTCAATTAGAACTCAGAAAAGTAGTATTCTTCAAGAAGCAATAAGAACTATTTGTTCTGAAAGAATGTAATTCTTTTGTAATCTCCTGGTTATTCTTTTTTGAACAATTTTTTTGAAAACGAATTCAGAATTCGAAAAGAATAAAAGAAAAAGGCAGTTTTTCTTTGGCTATGAAGGTCTATGTTTGTTTTAATAAAACCTTTTTTCGATATCACGGAGTTGGCTAGTTCCATGATACCAGCTTGTGAGATGGAGTCTAAATTAATTATGTTAACGTCTAGTGCAAATCTGCCCGCACTACTAGTTAGTAACTCGGACGTGATCTGAACACGCAACCTTCTGATCTGGAGTCAGAATTTTTAAATATTTCAAATATTATTTTCATTTTATCGTGCGCTTCTGTCTATTGGCTGTTACTGGCTTATTAAGTTGCCACTACAAGTTTGTACAGTATATTTTCGATTACCGAAACAGTACAGTGGACATAAAAATTAGATTTATTTCATTCAATAAAAGTGCTTTCATTCATATAAGATTTAAAAATTGTATACAATGCACGAAATATTAATCAATGATCTGAATAATTACTGTGGACGTGAAAAATATTACCATATACCTTCTCTAAACAGAAATGTATTGCTAGACTTATCTTTTATTTTGATATTTGAAAACAAATTTTTGTGGTCATGCATGCAAGTAGTTGTATGTTGGATTGAGAGGAAGTTATATAATCAATTTATCTTAATGATCTTAAGGTACTGTTTGGACTGGCATTATAACGTTGATCAGGCAATCAAATTTTTTAATACTTCAAACATTATTTTAATTTGTTTTCCTAAATTTTTTTTATCTACCATCTTAAAAATTCATATTGCCATTGGATCTATCTATCTGTATTACGGCCGTTGAAAATTCAAGTAGGCACTATATTGAATTCTGAGAGAGCATGTAATATCGGTCATAATGTAACCTAATATACTGACATATAAATACCTCCAATTATTATTATTTGAAATTTGTTGCATAGAATATTTATTACTTCTGTTCAAATTAATCAACGGAAATTTTTAGTTCAGTATTTTGCACACTTACATGTTGAAACGTGTTTTGTGTTTAGTTCTATAACACCGTAAAGAAAATCTTTACTTTCGATATTTTCTTTTTAAACAATGGGAACGAAATATTTAGTATAGCTAGACAATTTTGGTATCAGGGTTACATAAAAAATTTCATTTATCTGGATCAATTTTTTTATTTATCGAATTCACATTTTTATGAATAAAAATAGGTTAATTTAATCAATAGTTTAATACATATCTATAAAATTTTGATATCAGGATCACACAGTAAGTTTGAATTATCCAATCGTTTTTTTTTTTTTTTTTTTTTTTTTTTTCATATCGAATTCACTTGAACATGAATGGAAAGACGTAACTTTGGGTTTATAATATCATGCAGTTTATCATGTTTTAGTAGCGGTACCATATCGCAAGTTTCAATTATCAAATCCTTTTGTTTTTTAATTATTGAATTCCCTTTCACATGAATAGAAAGAGGTGAATATGGTTCTTAATTTGTTATACTGATCTATAAAATTTGGATTGATACCGATTATAAACCATATAAATTCACTTTTACGGGAATGGAAAAAGGTGAAATTAATTCCTAATTTGATACTGATCGATAAAATTTGATTTGATGTCGATTATAAACTTTTGATATATATTTGATGCTAATTATAAACTAAATTTTACCCAAAAATCTCTCTGTGTTATTGAGATAATGACCACATGTCCATGGACAGAAAAACTTTCTTTTGACGTAATTCAACTAAAATTTGTTTGAAGTCCTGCATTTGTTTGTATGTTTGCTGTAAAGATGCCGTACCAGGTTTCATTCTTATTGCTTGTTCTGTTTTTGATTTATCTTATTCATAAACAAACGTGTGTAATTCCAAGGATAATTTCTTTTCAAAGAATTTACTCTTCAGGGAGGGGGTCAAAAAACAGGAGTAACTTGACAAAATCTCGCGCTCAAATATTTGAAAACAACAGTATATTCTTTGTATAGTTAGAGTAGGTTCTTAGTAAAAATCAGTTCTAATCATGTCGATTTCTCATAAACAGGCACAAAACTATTTAAATGGATAATGATACTCCACCTATCTTTATTTTCTGTTCACTACAAGTTTGGATTATAATAGCTCTTTTTATCAAAGAAAATATTCAGATGATATTACTGTGCTTACAGTTTCAAGTAACACTAGCATCGTTTCACCAAGGCATGGAGTTAAACAGATTTTTTTTTTATTATTAAGGGTATCGTTCGACTTTCGATGAACAGGGGAATTTCATTCGGTCACCATTTCCTACTTTTATTTATTTTTAGATTTTCGTTATTATTGGATAGAAAAAAGGAAACAGGCAATAAATTATACATCTTCGCAGAATAATATAATTGATGAGTAGCTGAATTGGGAAAAGTATGGGATCCATACCAATTGCTTTCAAATACCAGGAAGTCATTCATAACACAGCTTAGTATACCGATTAGCTATCTGAAATAGGCTAAATGCTTTTTCGTGAATGCATAATTTTCAAACCCTCACTATCAACCTGTTCCATTCCGACAGATTTAGTATTTGTTGCTTTTTTATAATTGATTTCAGCTAATGATGTATTGCATTATAATCATCATCCTCATTTATTTTAGTCTGACCGATATTTTTTTATATTTATACGATCGCATTTTAAAATATTTGATGGAACTTCAAGATAAACGTGATACGGTTATTTGGTTACTAAATATCTCTACTCTGAATATTACTAGAATTGTGTGCTTTGATGGCCATTTAGTAATAAATCACTCATTTTTTCAAAACAGCTTTTTGAATAAGTGCAACTTCATCACATTTAATCTTGACTTTCATTCCAAAATTATTATTACCTTAATGTATTATATTATCATTGTCATCATTTTATCATTATCATTAAATTTATTATTATTATTGTTTTATTATTAATTTATCATTATTTTATTATCATTTTATCCTTTATTTTATTCTTATTTTATTATTATCATTATCATCATTTTGAAATAGCGTTTTTAGATGTCGTTATGAGTTAACTGTGATAATCTATTTTCTGAAATCTGACTGTAGTTTTGAAAGTTTTCTGTCCAAGTTATTAAAATATGAAAAAAAAGAAACAATAGTTTTTGTTCAAAATTTGACTATACAATTAATAATTTAATTATTCTTATGCAAATACTGATGCGATATAGAAAGGTCTTTTTTCCCTTAAGGCTAATCGATTTTTTGTGTGTGTGTGTGTAAAAGAAATTCTTTACAATTTTATCTTTTGATGAAAATAACTTAAGGGAAATCTCTAATTATTTTACAGATACTTTAAAGTTAAAAACTACTTTGTTACACCACCTTGAATGAGAGATTTGGTGATCCATTGGGAATATTGTTTGCGTTTGATTTCTGTTAAATCTCTCATGCAAATTTGATATTTATAAATTTTTCAATAAAGACTTGTTAAGAATCGAATTGTGATTGATATTTTTAAATCATGTTATTTTAATAATTGGATGCCTATTTGTTTATTTTGGAATCGAACCTTCTTAATGAGTAAGCTTTCATATCATTGGGCCATTAAAGTCTTAACCATGCGGGTAATCTGATTTTAATAGTATGTTTTCTTTCGCGCTTCTGGAATTTATTACTGTAAACTACTCTGATGATAGATTTTTCCACGGTTTTCGGTGATCAAGGGGGCCGCGGTGGCCTAATGGTAAAGTCTCGGCTTCGAAACCGGAGGGTTTCAAATTCGAGGCTCGATTCCACCAAAAAACCGCCGTGTAAGCGAGTCTGGTGCACGTTAAATTCGTCGTGGCCAAACGTCCTCCCACTTATGTGGTGTGGTGTGGAAATTTGAAGTTGGTGCCAGTTCAGGTGTCGTCATCGCCATCTGACCTCGGTTCAAAAGAACGAGGTTCGTCCAAAAATAGCCGTAGTGTTGCTTCAAAACGGGACGTTATTATAGCTAAACTCAGTGATGGGAAAAAATAGCGCGATTAAATAGTAGATGAAGTTTGAACTTTATTTCAACAGTGAAATGCATTATTAAAAATTGCTTGACAAATATTTAATATATATATATATATATTGAAATTCATTCAGAAAATTGCACTCCTACTAAGTTAATATGATTTTTAAAAAATTTGAATTTAAAAATGATGTGCACGTTTGTGAAACATTATTTTTAGCAGTTATCGCGAAGAGATTCCAATATCTTGCTTATTTGTATTTGATGGGAGAGCTTAAGGTGAAGCGATCTTTCCCATAGAGCCGCAACGCATTCACACAATTTTTCTTTATTTTTAATAGAGATGAGAAATTTATTTTCTTCCTTTTTTTAATAAAGAGTGGCCATAGGTGACTAACTAATGGTCAAATATGACATCAAGTTTTTATTTCAATAATTTGAACCGTTAAAATTTTTTATTTCTTTGTCAAAATTTCAATTTAAAAGGGACACTTTCAATATTACCTTATTACTAAACTCTTATATATTGATGTGGTTTCGAAAATCCCTCAGATATCTGTGTGCTAGGAAATGAACAGTTGCATTAAGTGAAATAAATCGTCACTTAATCCCTTAATTATCGCGTCCATAAGTTTTACGGGCAAAACATTATTGCTTGTTAAACTCCTAAACATAAGTAATTCAGTATAAAATATTATATTATATAGAATATTTGACAAAATCTTAATCCACAACATATTCTTGAATTGAAATATGCTATTTAATTAAATTATGCAAAAACAAAGTAGTTAAGTTCTTAAAATATCAATATCAGTCTCAATTTTCTATATTTAACATTAGAAAACAAAAAAAAAGCAAAAAAAAAAATGAATTATTCGCAATTAGAATAACTCTGACTTTTTCTCATGTGTGGTATGAACTTAATATAAGCCCGGAAGGGAAAAAACTCAGAGTTTCTAGTTGCTAGTTGCAAAAATTTTAGTTTTATTATCATTATGGCATTTTGAAAGTTAAAATATTATTTGATTACGGTTGTTAAGACACAAAATTTGTATTGTTAGGAAAGCCTATATATCCTCCTAAGAGAAGAGAGGCCACGCAAAATTCCCAAAGAATGAATTATCCTTCTCTAATTTCAAGCGATGTTCTCTAAAACTAAAGATAATCATGTAATTTAAAACGAAAACTAGCAATTCATATTTCATTCCTTCGGACATTCGTGTTTGGAACTGTGGAACATTCCAGTGCACTTAAAGAATGGAATGACGGATAATTCCAGCTATTCGAGGAAGGAAAATCACTGCGAGACATGCCATTGGCCTTCACACGCGTACTATGTAGTTCATTGTTCCATTCTGGTTGAAAGAAAGGGCGAAATTAAAGGATTTCCACTCCCCACAGTAGCAGTTCAGAATAGAATGCTGGCTGTTTCACCCAGGATTAGTTCAGCTCCCGAGTAATAATCGGAGAAGGACAGTACGATTGTTTTAAGTAATTAATCCTTCCGGTAAGGCATTTTTAGTTTTTTCCAACCTGTTGCACTCCAAGAAGTGTATGGAAGCGCTCTTCTTTTCAAGTTCAGCTTGAAGAACAAACGCTGTGGATTAAGAAAGAGTGGCGGATTTTCGACAAGGCCTAAGGTTATTGGATTGCGCCACATTGTTCAAATATGTCATTAACCTTGATGCTAAATAAATAAATTTATAAAAAATATAAATTTTGAGAGTGACGAATTATTAAGACAATATTAACACTTATATGCATAATGTATTGAATAATTGCATATTATGATATTTTGAGAGCATATTATCTTAATATTTTACACTATAATATGCACTTATGCATACACAGTGCATTGTATAAGTGCATCTTATTTTAAAAACAATGATAATATGTACTTATACTATATACGCATACGCTTTTATGAAATATTAGGATAATATTATCACTTTGTCAAGTAAATTTGTGAGGTGACTATCTGTTTCATTATATTTATTTAGTCGTTAATGAATATAATAATATTCATTAGAAATAAACGTCTACTTAAATTATCGTGTGTACAAATGTCAATTATACAAATCAGTAATCATAATTAATGAATTAAACTAGATATATTACCACGAAACTATTCTAATAAAAATTATTAAATCACGTACAATGATATTAAGATATTTCAACATAGAAATATGTTGAAATGAGAAATCTAACTAAACATTTATTAAAAGTGATATTGCCCAATGCCAGAAACCACAAAATATCTAAACCTGCTACTTGTTAATCTGTCACAAAACTTCAGCCAATGATGTGGCGTAGAAAGCATGTGACAAAGGGAGACGTGTAGTTGACAAGAACGTCAATCATTCCATGGTGATAAAATATTTTTATGGTTTTTTTTTTCTTCCATACTTTGACTAAAATGACTTGGAATCGAAACAAATGAAATGTGACTGAAGATTGACTTCCGAATTTGACTAAGGATAGGAAAAAGAATATCTTGCCCCAAGTATTATTTACTTTTAAAAAATCACTCATGACGCCTCTAGGTGATCGATGGTTGATTGGTTTGTGTGGTTCAGTGGCGCAAAAGCCATATTTGGCGCCAATCAAATGGCAAAAGTATAAAATATATTTAAAACACTCTTGCTAAATTAACACAGATGTGTAAAGATAAAATTTTATAAGTATGATGTGAAAATATATTAGCTTCTGAAAAATAAAAACTATGATTCATGGAAATTTGAAACATTGAATTGTTCAAGAATACAAAAATGATTGTTTAACACAAATAGGATAAAAACGAAACTTATCTGGAAGTAAAAAAGCCAATAACTCTTAAGAATTTTAAAATATTTGGGTGATATTTTTCACCCACCAAGTCTTGTAATATTCAAGATGAATTAAAAAAAGCGAGCACGATTAGATACGGAGACGGGTGAGAAAATTGTGTTATGCCCTAGGAACCATTAACCATCGCTAAGGTATTGTGAATGAAAACAAAGAAACCATTAGGCGTTCCAGATATACATTTGCCAGTTTCCCCGCTTCATCTGTTTAATCCAAAACTTGCACAAATTTACAATTTTGATACAAAAATCATATATTAAAACATTTTATTCCACCCTGTTGCATTTATGAACATCAAGTTCACGTGCACACATGGAAAGACAGCCAATATTTTGATGGATTTGATACAAAATTTGATATATATTTACAATTTGGATGATAAAACATTAATTTATATTTCACACATCTTTCTCTTCTCTGAATTATTATTCACCCGAAAGAATAAATAGAAAGATTTCACGTAGACAGAATTTTGATGCATTTTTCTAATTTTGATATCACAGTTTCCATTTGTCGACCTCCCTGCGTTCGATCGTTTTCACAGATTCCAAAAACAGTTTTCCGAACTTTTCGTGGTCCGAAAAATAGCGTTTCATCAAAATTTAGAAGTCGGATTTCTTGAAGATTACATTTTATCTTTGTTTTCTATGAGAATCAGAGAGTCAAAAGCTATTCATTTGATATCCTTTGTTAGTATGAAAAATCTCCTGAAAAGAAAACTTATTTATATGTTTAAACCATACATTTTTGAAAAGCTACATACACTTCGTATTAAAAAACTATATACATTTTGTACTGTTACTATACATTTTAAGAAATCTTAATATTAGTGGAATCATAATCAATCGAAAAGGCTTCAGCTGATATTTATGGCTGGAAATTCCTTATTATTACTTTAATAATTGAATAGCAATAGTAATGGCTAAGCATTAGTCTTCAAATAAAAGAAGTGTAGATTTGACCCTTATTATTATGTATGCATATTGAGGGGAATGTATAATTAAATGAAGAATGATAATTTGGAACGATGCTACCGAGAGCTTGAAATTGCCAAAATTATATTTTATAATAGAAGCTAGACAAACTCAGATATAATTTCCATAGCTAGAAAAAAAAGTGTTCGAGCAGATAGATGTAATATTTGTTTAGACTATAATACAGTGCCTTTTAAGACCTATTTTCACTGAACACTTATTGTTACGGTTTTTAAAGACGGTAGTAATGAAAAAAAAATTATGCATTGAATCACGTCTTAATATTATTAACGATTAAATATTAAAAAAGAAAATTTTCTCGATGTTAATTCTCAGTCAACAAATGTAAAAGAAAACTGATTCAATATTTGCTTCTTTTTATTGTTTATATTTTTATACTTCTTTTCTCGATTCATATTTTGTATTAAGTCAAACGCATAAAGGTAATATACGACTTAAAGCGAGTATATGTATTATTCCAAACTCGAAAACAGACGTTATTTCTTTTGGAAAAACATGAGAGTGCCATGTATTCACTGTAAATAGAATAACATTATTTTATCGAATATTATTTAAAATACTCAAAATAACTGTTTATAATAATTTTCAAAAGAAGTTTGCACACCACAGAATATAGAAATTATGAGTCTGATTTAAGCATATTCAAATCTGCCAATTTATCTTAAAACTCATAGCTCATCCATACTAAGAGATATTAGTGATGAATTATACTTTAATAATAAAAAAACTGTCAGTTATTCATATTTATTTGGTTTCTATGATAGTATCGATAGTAAGCCTCTTATTTAAGGCTTTAATATCGATGCTATCATTGGTTAAATATAATTTATGCTAGATATGTTTTATGTTTTGTTGATGGAAGTATGCATACCATATCCAAAAGGAAAGCGATTATTGATTATCTAAGCTGTCTCAAGAAATTAGTGTCATTCATTCTTAGGCTTAACTAACCCGGCATAATTCGTATTTGTACAGCATTTAAATTAAGTTTGAAAGTTATAAAAGCAAACTTTCTGTGTATATCATCACGGTTCATTTTACCTCTCTTGTGAAATGACTTATTTTCTTGTAATCACGTTTTACTAACTCTTTTTAATGAGCAAATTTAAAAAAAAAAGCATGTTAGATTAAGGTATGTTATTCGGCTAACAATATTTCTGCAGAATAAAACCGAATTGCGTTGCTACATTAAGAATCGGAACAAAAGTAATATGAAATTAAAATATTCGGTGAATTAAAGTGGTAAAATTCATTTTAAATACACGAAATGCTTGTTACGGAGTGATTTGATAGCTGTTGCAAACGAATTTAATCACATGATATGTGGGCGGAGCTAACCGCGAAACCCACGTGGTATCGTAAGTATGTGTATATGCATGTAAAAAAGTTTCGATTCTCTTCTGTGAGTGTGCGCGTGTAATATGGTTTTGTTTTTCATGACGGTAGCTTCTAGAATGGCTTACCGAATATACCTTGTCTCGGAATATAATTAGAAATTATATTTTACTCGGATTAATTGTTTACATGTCTTTATTTAGAATATGTACGTTGTTAAATCTTGTTAAGTTTGCTGTTACAAATAAACTGTTTAAAAAGACATCCAGCTCGTCATTCCTTGGAATCTCGTATATTTTAACTTGGCGATGTGCCATCATTTATTATTTTTCAATAGCCATATATCAGTCTTGGGGTGAGGCGCCGAGACGATAAAATATTTTTACTTTACTATCTTCATCCTGCAAATATGTTGATGGGGGCGTAAAAATGTTACCACACTGGTTTCATTCAAATTCGCGGAGCCGTAACCAATAGATAAGAGAGAAAACGGTGCTACAGGAAAATTTCAAAGTTGCATGGCAGTCAATATGCACAAATAAAAGAAAATAGAGAAAAAGGTGCTACAGGAAAATTTCAAAGTTGCATGGCAATCAATATGCACAAATAAAAGAAAATACACAAAATATAGAACAATGGATTGCAAAATAAACACCTAAATATATATGTACTCCACAGAAACATATAATAATAAAGTAAACGCATACACCAATTACTTATGAATTCAAAAGTTGAAGTCATTTCAATCTAAAAATGCCGAAAGACTTATTGAAAATATTTAAATCTAAATAATTATTAAAAATATCCAAATTTCTGTATGAATTGGAATTTCAATTTTCTTTTTTTTTGTGAGAAAATAAATTAAAATACACGATTAATATTATTACTATCATAAAATAGATCCTAATATTCTATATAAATACAATGAAAAGCTCCTGTTTCTGTTTAATAAAAACATCTGCAAAGTTTTAATAAAAAGAATATTTCAAATAATTACATAAGAGTTATAAATTATAATAATGTAATAATTATAAATTATAAAGTAGTTCTTCCACTTGAATGCGTAAATAGGTTTTTATATCGATTTTAAACAAAATCATCTCGATGTAAGAGATTCAATATTCAATTTTTTTTAATTTATTCCAAATTATGTAATGATTTCATAATAAACGAAATGGAAATGTGCATTTTATGTCCTATTATATTTAACCTCTGTTTTCGTAATTAGCTTAATCTTACAAAAAAAAATGAAACGATAACTAGGAAAAAGTGTTTTAATTAATGTTTACATTTTTTTATTGCTAATCGTATTTAAAATTCAAATTAGATTGAATTTTGAATTTCAAATGAATGATTCAGAACAGTTGAATGTAAAAAAATAAAATTTTGTAAAACTATTCTTGTGAAATATATAGCAAAAGATTTTTTTGTTTTATTTATCCTATTTTATAAAGAAATAAATTTCTAGGAATCAGATTTGAAAAGTTTTGAAATTCTTGAACGAATTCTAATTTATCGTCTGCTGTTTTCTATCACTGTTGTTCTGCAACAGAATAAAGCTTTCTTTCTTTCTTCGTTTTTTATGCTGTGTGCCCCACCATCCGAAACAGCAAAGCGGACGCTTCGCAAATTTTCTCTTCACATCAGAGCAGTTCTTTAGTACTCAAACCAGATCGTTTGGAAGTTTTTCCTCCTCCCTTGCAAATTTCTTTGCTTAGGGCAAGTACCGCGAAGTCCAACAACCCCTTCGTTGTTATTGCTTCAGCGAGCTCCTTCAAGAAAAAAACAGGCGCGTGTTCTGATGAAGCGTATCCAAAATTAAAAATAAACAAAAAAAGGCAGATGTAGATTTGCAAGTTTCGGCTCGTTTCTTTATATACTTATTTTTATTAAGACTGCTGCCTTTCTGTTGCAGTCATAATAATAATAATAAAAAATCTAGCTGACCGGTTTAAAAAAAATATTTTTTGTTAGTTCTATGTCTTTCCTGTAATTGGAGTATCTCGATATAGAACTGTTTGGCAAACCGAATTAGAAACAGAAAAGAAAAACTGATCCAACTTGATTTGACGAGGAAATTAATTTTATTATGTCTGGATATCGTTCCACAACAGTTTGTTGATACTTTAGCAACAAAATTTCTAAGTTTTATTAAGGAAAGAAAAATAAATGTTTTTATTCGTTGGATTCCATTTTTTTTCTTCCTACAAATCAGAGTAGTTTTGTCACATATTTATGGGGGGGGATGAATATTCCTTACGCCTTTACTGTAAAAATATTAACCCATTTGCATCATTAGCGTATATATAAACTCAATTTTTCTGGTCACTATCACTGGAACGTATATATACGCTGCATCATATTATACTATGTTATGCATATAATATGATATATACTATATTCATATTATATACTATACACCTATATGCATCCCACATTTCAAATATTACCACACTGAGCAAAATTACTTACAAATATTGTTCAAAAATGATTTTTTTTTCTACTTTTATACAATTTCACACCTAAATATGAATTAAAGAAATTTCCGTGATATGGGCCTTTTTTTCATATTTTCATAAGATGCAAATGGTTTAACCACTGAATATTTAAATAGAACGAAAACTTTTTAAAGGTATTTTTCGTTTAAGTTTTTTTTTAAAACCACCGTAATTATTTTCTAAAATTAAAGATTACATGCACAGTTTAACTACTGAAAGGCTTGTATTGTTTCAACCAATGCATGTTAAAGCTTAAAACATACCTTAGTAATTGTTGTATAACACATGTGTTCATCGTTGTTGTTAATACTTATGGCGTTTGCCATTGACAAGCCAGTGAATGAAGTCGAGTTTGTGTACTAGCTTCTGAGAGTATAGGCCCTTGAGCATCCGAGGGCAGAAGACAGACTTCTAACTCATATGAAGACGACACACACACACTCGCTTGCAAAACCCCTTTTTTTAGAGGGCCTGTTTCACAATCCTCAAAGATAGAACTCTGAATACAAAACAACAATCCCCGAAGCACTAGATGCCCAAATCATGGGGAAGACGCGTTACATGTAGGCCAGGAAGCCGGCACATGCATTTATTAATTGTATAAAATGGTTCAAACTACCACTGGGCACTTTTTATTTAAATAAAAATAATTCATTTTTCTGCTTTTCTGAAAAATATTTATTCTGCTTGTACTGATTCATTTTTAAGAGTTAGCAAGTTCGTACTTATTGTTAAAAATTAAAATGAAAAACTGTTGATAAGTAGATATGTATTTTTTCACGCTGAAGTTATCGCTTTTGTTCTTTTATGCTATATAGCCCTTTAACGGGCGGTGGTTTCACTGCGAAACCACCATTTTCAAAAATTTATTTCTAAACGCGCAGTGGTTCCACAACGAAACCGAAGATTGAAAAATAATCTCTTATCTTTAATAATTGCCTGTAGATGTCAGCACATTACTTAATTTAGTTTTTACCTATCGAAAAATGCATCGTTTAAAATGCTGCTTTCGCACATTTTTTATTCGATTTTTTTTCGGCAAGTACATAGCAACAAAAAATTTAAATGTGCCCATAAATTTGTTGAATGTAGGCCCCTGTAGCACACAAATTTTTTTCAAATCAAATAACGAAAAAAAAGTTCACCAAACTTGACTTTTTCTTAGGTGGTTTCGGAGAAATACCACCGCCCGTCTAGAGCATGCGATGCGAGGTGGTAACTCTTTCACCAACCACTTGAAGAAACAGATGTTTCTTCTTTCCTTTGCCTCTCTGTCTCAGTAAATCAAGAGGGGGATAATTTATATTAGTTTCGCCATGTGTTTTGTGGGTGAGGAATCTGTTTATATTGAGGCAAGGATTATAGGGAGTTTGAAATTCTTCCATATAAAAAAAAGGGGGAATAATGCGTCAAACCATACCTGATTTTGAAATTGAACCATCAGCAGAAATTTCAAACATGGGTAATTAGGAAATCAAGTCAATCAGGAAATTATTTGTGCATCCTTTTCTTGAATTTTGAATCTTATAATTTTTTTTTCGTGTTGCAAAAATTTTTTTTGCCTCTTTACCTTGGTTATCTAATCTTATAATTTTTTTTTCATGTTTTAAGGTTGTGTAGATAATTTTCATTGATAATATTGTATGTTTTTGTATTTCTATGAATGAATAATGAATAATTGTGTTTCAAAGTAAATTCAAAAGTTTCATTATTTATCAGAAAAAAATGTCGTAGGTGCGCGGTGGTTTCACTGCGAAACCATCACCCACAGTGGGGTGTAATCCACTATAAATTTTTTTAAAGATATTTTTATTCTCCTTAGACCTTATGCATGCAAATTAATTACATCCTTTTTAAAAATTCAGAAAATTTAAATTTGCGCGCGTTAAATGGATAGTAGCATAACATCGAACTTTTCAAATAAAACACGTTTTTGTTTGCATATGATAAGAGCAGAAAAATTACATCTAATACATAGTCTTATCAGTAAACAACATTGATAAAATAAACACTGGAAATGATAAACATAAACGTAAACGATTGAGTAAAAGATAAATCGAATACATTAATAACATTAAGATGCTAAATAAATGTTCTTTGCCCAAATACTTCATTTAAAAAAATTAGTAAAATTCAATTCCTACAATTACTACTACTCGCCTTGTATATATTTATATATTTTGCTCAAATTTTCTATTGTTAATAAAAAACTTTTTATTCATCCGCTCAAATTCAAATACATTTTTTTTTATTTGTAGAGAATACACTTTATATTTGTTTTTATTACTTATTTTTTGCACTTATTTTTAATTCATTCATTTAATTTAATTAGATTCATTCATTTTTAATTTAATAGAGTTTTAGCTCTGTGTAATGAAAATTAAAATCAGCAGGCAATTAATTGCTCAGTCGGTAAAATGCAAGGATTTCAGTATTTTTCACGTGCAGGCCAATTCTTGCAAAAATCAATAATTTTTTTGATACTTAATAATTATTTAATAAAAAGTAACTAAAATAAAAATTTTCTTTGTTGATCTAAGTAGGTATTGAATTTAAAGTTTTTAAAAAATATTATTTGTTTGTATTTAGTGTGCTCGAATTTTTTTAACAGCTATCAATAAACTGCAGTTTTTTTTTTATTTGTAATTTATGCATTTAAAAATGTATATGTTCCATATAATTACAGATATTTTAGTAGCCGTCTTAAAACTTTATTTATAAGCTAATAAAATGTGCCATCACATTAATTAATAAAAACATATTTTAAGAAAAATAATAATTCTGCATAATTTTTTTGATTTAAAAATAAAGACTAAACTAAACTAAATAAAAGTTATATAAATTTCTGTTCGATAATTATTCTGCAGCCGATTGACTTATCAAAATTTTGGTACAATTTATAAGTAATCAATGGTATTAGAAGTAAGATAAGCAAAATGAATAATTGGAAGAAAGTTACAGTTAATTAAGCCTTTATATTTGAATTTCAAATGATGAAAATAATATAAAGTCGTATCTAACAATGACAATTATTTCTTTTATTAAAAAATTATGATTTTGTGTAAGAAAATAATTTTTTTCTCAAAATAAACTAACTTATAACTTTTCCGTTAACGAAATACTTAGTTTGCTCTGATTTCTAGAAATTTTACTTTTAGTAAATTAATAAGTAAGAAAGAATAACATTTTTTTAATCTTTTGATCGTTAAAAAAATTTTTTGAAGAACCAAAAATAAGAAATGTAATAAATTTAATAAAATTATTTATTCATTGTTTCTCTGGAAAACTGTTAATATAATAACTTTATATTCAGAAAACTCAAAACATCAATCTGTTTAGTAAAATTACGGTTTTATTTTTGTTTTTTATTAATATTTCCTTTTTTTACCCTTATTCGCGCCAAATTGGTCTAAAAAAATAAAAAATAAATTGTTATTTTATGAAGATAAACACTTATGTTTATATTCAAATAATTAATACAGTATATTTGACATAAACATGTACATTATTTGACTGTACTCTTTTTTTGTTCGGTAAAGACAACGTTTACTATGATTTTTTCTTCAAATAATTACTTTTCTGCCTTCAGATACTAAATTTTGAACTAACATTTAGATAAATCTTTCAGAACTATTTACCTCAGAAGAACGCTATTTGAACAATGGACGTTCGTTCCAAAAAAAAAAAAAAAAAAAAAAAACTCTATCTGTAACTTGTTTACATAATATGCAAGCAGCAATAAAAAAGAAAAGTTGGATCGAAACATTTGCTTCTGTTTTTAACTGGTTTAATGTATGCAGGTGTTAAAAGTCTCCCTTCTCTGGTGGCTGACTAAAAATGAAGTTTTAATTGCATTCGGAATGATGCAATTGGACTCTGTCGAGCGAGTAATGGATCTTAATTTTTTTAAGAGTCTTTATTTTTTTGCCAACCGCTGCGCTTAGCGACAGGACCAAGGTCGAGAGAAATCGTTGACCTCAAGAGAGAAAATAAATAAATTAATAAGGAAAACAGAAAGCGGTTCTGCCTTTCTCGGGCTCCTAAAAAGGTCACACGTTTCTTGTCCGACGGTAAAAAAAAGAATGACGGACTCCTTTTGAAAAGAAAGAGACAGATTATCATCATCATGCCCATCTTTATTATAAAGTGAGTCAGGTGAAAATGCTTGCATTTATCGAGTTCTTTTGAGAATTAGTGGAACACGTTTGAGAAGATAAGCTTATGACGTCATTCTTGATACGTTTAAAAAAATACACAACGCTTTTTTTTAAAAAAATTAATAAATAAATATTATTCTTATAGTTTTTTTTTTTTTTGCTTAAGTTTTAACCATTGTCTTTATTAATCCATCAGTAATTTCTAGAATAATTGGATTTGTTCGAGTTCGAATTTTTTTTTTCTTAGAGTCTTTTATGAGTCATATTTTTGCTTTTGCATTCGTCCAAAAGAAAAATCGCCCAATGCAATGTATAATACAAAATTTTAATTTTTATATTCGGATTCAACAATTATATATATATATTAAATTTTAAAAAACATTATCATTTTGTTAGTTTAAAAAATTTCTTAGTTCGGCGATAGATTGTATGAATATACAAATAAAAATATATTTAAATTCATGGGGAGGATTTTTTCCTCTTATTATTATTTTTTTGTGTGTGTGTTAATTTTTAGTAGTGGAAAAATCAATAGAAAACGTTAAAATGTATAAAGCTAAAATTATACTTTTTTTGTCAACAATTTATCTTATACGTTCAGAATTATGTTAAAACTTTATTTACAAATTTATTTTTCGAATAGGTTCGTTAAATGCTATTTTTAAAAAAAGAATACAAGATGTATATCTTAAATTTCACTGATAGAAATAATTTGTAATAATTGTATTGTGAACTCTTCCGCATGGATTATTGTTATTAATGAATATGTTTTTTCTAAAAATAAGACGATAGGTTTGTTAGTTATTTAAATCTTGTTTGGTAGTCTTTCACTATATCATTAGAATGATAAAAATCCAAATAGGATTTATCAATATTTTATTAAAGTGCATTCTTTTGTGTATACAATGTGCTTATTTGTTTTTACTAAGACATAATCGTATTTCTGTGCAAATATGATTATATCAAATGCATAAAGATCTTAAGTCAGATTTTTAAAGCTTATTGCCTGTAGGTTTGGTTAAATTATAAAGCATAAATTCATTTCTTATCGCAAGTTTCAATGCTCATCTTTAACTTTATATGTGGATAACTTATTTTGGATACTTTGTATAGACCAGTTGAAATTTTAATCAGAAATTCAATTCTGGAAAAAGGAACAGCCGGTGTTTGGAAGGGGAATTTTTTAAATAAAAAAATAGGATTTAGGTGGTATTTGGAAGGTGAATTTTTAAAAATATATAGGGTTGACATTTTCAGTTTCAAAAGCTTTTTCGTATTATCTTTATCGTGCGAAGTTTCTAGTTAGGTGCAAAGAATACGAAGTGAAAGTAGTGTAATCGTCAAAGAATTCGAACTCGAAATTTTGTCGAATTTCCAAAAAGTACGTTTCAGAATAGCATTTCAGTCTGTTTAAGAACACTATAATTGAAAACATTTTGTGGCAAACGGATGATATTTGGTGTATGGTATTTACCCACGACCAATTTACCCTGAATTCCAACGAAATTTTGAAAAAAAATTCATTCAGAGGAAGTCTATTTCATTTGGCTGCCAAATAAACAGAAGCTAATACGATAGATTTACGATGAAGAAATCTAGGTAGATAAAATTAGATATACAAATTTAGCGCTTAAGATGCAGATGTCTATTAGAACCAATTATCTCAAAGTACTGAACGTTTCTCAGTCTATTCTTCTACTAGAATGTGGGCGTGATGGCTTAGTTATAAGAAATTTGTACGGGAATTATAAGGGATTTTGCGAGGGCATTTGTAATTATGCGTCAAACTTGTTTACAGAAAGAGATGTCCAAAATATACATCAGGTTTTCTTGTCTTAGTGCATTAATCGCCAAAAATTGCACATTAATATATTATTTCGAAACAATTATTCGGTAATAACATGAAATTAATCATTACATTTACAAGATATATGACAGAAAGTTTCGTGGAAACCACTTCCGCTGATTTATTGTCATGCTCATTGTTAAAACATTTTTAAGTCTGTTTAGTGCAAAATTAAGTCACTGAAATCCATTGCACAATAGATTGTTTATGATTCAATAATTGATTTCGAGAATTAGTATTCGAATCTTTTTCTGCAATATTTTACATTAACAGCTATAACTCAAAGTGCGTATATTTGAATTGGCTTTTAATTGCATAACGACAACCTATTTTGTTGTGCAATATTTGTACTCATAGTGAAAACTAACATTTAAAAAAAATCCAAGCAATGAAGTAAGTTATTACTAAGAAAAGTGGTTTCTTTAACTTGTGCAATGTATTCATAGAACGTCCTTGGAAAGTACGAAGGTAAATTAATATTCTTTTGGTGCTCCGTACTTTTTCCTTATATTTGAATAATAATCTCAACCAAAAAAAGGTTAAAGAATAAGAAGTCACATCAATGCCGATCGGTAAAAAGTTTTCAATGTTACACTTGTGCATAAATGGAAATTTTTTTTGTAATAGCAATTATGTTTAATGCACACATGTTTGAGCTTTACTATTGATGATCAGCATCACAGTTTCCAAGGTCCGTAAAAGAAATAACTTGTTTGTTCAACCATAAAGTTCATATTTACATTCTTATAAAAGTAAATGCAAACCAGATCGAAAATTCATCAGATGCTCCTTATACTGCAGATGCTCCTTCAAATCTAATGGTTTAAAATCATAAATGTATTAAAATGAAAGTAAGCTGAGAATGACTTCATATGTGTAAACAAATAGCTGTAATTAAAGTATTATCAATCCTGAATCATAAGGAAAGAAAGACAGATTAAAAAGATAATCAGATCATAGATAATATATCATATAAAAGAAGTATAGATAAAACCAAACAAACTTAAAATTTTCCGTAGTGTTTATTAAAGCGATTATCACTTTCATTGCCTGAATTGAATTTCCATAAATTCAGTCTACGCATGAACTTACCTTTCTTTATTCGTAAATCCCTCTTGCAGAAATTTTTGTCTAAGTCATGACTTTATCAGACCACAAAATTGGTTTCATTGTTTATTTTACACCATCTTTCATGAATATTGATACGATGAGAAAAGAAAAAAAAAGTAAAAGATTGAATAAATAAGCATTGATATTTACTGATATGCAGTTATGCAACAAAAGTTGAAATGCATGTCAGTTTAAACCATTACACACAATTCAAGACAATTCGTGTCATTTCGTTGCTAATGGATTGATTCAATGTATTGAATTTCTAATAGAACTCATTATGAAGCATGCACGTTTTACACCAAAGATTCTGTCTCCTAATTTATCAATGCCAACTTTATCGAAACAGTTGGAGCCCATCTTCCTTGAACTAGACACCAAATTATAACTGAGTGGTGCAATAGGATCCAGTATCAGCCATCTCCCATTAATTACCAAAACAGAAACTGAAACCTAGATCCCACGACCTGTTGCCAGCTCTTTTCCTCAACCTTGTGCAATGCCTTTCCGAGAAAGAACATCCTTGAGGGACACAAAGATATAGATGATTCGAAAAGTGGGTAGATCCGTGACATCTTTCAATATTTATGGAAGCCTTCAAGTCTGATCCAACCTTAAGTGTCACCCCTCGTTTATCTGGCGACCCGGACTCCCTTATCAAAATTTACCATCACACCTGATGGATTTTTTTATTATCTTCACTCGGGGGACTTTAGTGAAAGGGGGCCCTTGAGAGGGCCTTCCAGAAAAGGTAGGGGGAAGGGGGGGCTGACCTCATTCCAAACAGGTAGGCAAGACGAAAGTGAAGGTCGCTGCTTCAGGTGCATTGCCCAATTTACTGGTGCCCCCTGTATGTACCCCATCTTCAAGGTTAGCAAGTATGAAGTTAAAGAGTGTTGTCTTAGATGGAAATTGGGATGGGGAAAGAGAGGGAGTTTGTGGAATGTGTACATTCGTTCATTTACATTGCCTTTCGCACGCAGGGGTAATCTGAGACCTCTGTTATGGTGGGAATACTTTGACTGATTTTGTGTCTTTAGCGGTGAGTTGTGAAGTGGATATGAAAACATAGCGTGGTTGTGTTCCATGCTTGTTATAGATAGAATATCGCCTGATGTTTGTAAGATATATTTTCTGAATATATGAGAAAAGTAAACTTTTCTTTAAGTTCAGTTCAGTTAGGAGTAGAAGTTTAGTATATCAAACGTATTATAAAACAAAATTGAAAATAATCAATACCCTTTTTAATAAATTTAACAAGGATTTGGGCACACAATTTAGTGTACCAATCTTTGAAATGTGTAACAGGCATTTTTACATTATTTATCTGTGTCATAAAATCCTCTAAAATCAAAAGTTCTTTTAAAAGTATATAATGACAAATTCTTACTTACTTATTTTATTATCATTCTTTACTTATTCTTACTTATTTATTAATTCTTATTTACTTGCTTGCTACTTACTTAATTTATTCTTATTAACTTACTTTACTTATTCTTATTTACTGACACAAACGATTAGGTTTGATAATTTTAAAAAATGGAAGTACTTTTTGCTGCTATTCAGAATTCGGTTACATGCATATATTTATTAAAAAGCCCTTTTACATTCAGTTTATATTTTGTGTTCATCCTTGATCAGGAATCTATTATGCTGAGATAATTTTTTTTTTTTTCAAATCAAAATTATTCTGGAAAAATAGTATTATTTTTTAGAATTTATCCTTTTTTCCTTTGCTGTATCGATGAAATTTGCAATTAATTTTTAATAGTTTTTTTATTGGGTTTCTTTTTACAATTCGCATTAACAATGTAAACTTTTTTCCTTTTGTTTCATTAAAAATGATATATTTTATTTCTTCGTCTCCCAAGGTGGTTCTTTTTATATCAGTTAAGGACTTATGAGCAAACCATAACTTTATTTCCTAATAAAGCCTTATTAAATGTTTTTAGGTTTTATGCCTTTATTTTACACAGCTTTATTTTCAATTATATGTTATATTTATCCCTATTTTTATTTATATAACACATTTAAACTTTTAAAATGTTTTATTGCTAATTTTTGTCAGCCTACAGTTTTATAAGAAATATTATACCAGTTAGTATTATGTATACAGCGTAAAAATTGTATTTACAGGGGATTTTGAAATTTAAAATGACAGATGAAATACTACTGGCTATATATTTTTATGAATTAAAAGGCATACAGTAACTACTTTATGCAGTAAAACTGTCTGAAACAATAGAGAAGTGAAATAGTAAGCTTAATTTTAAAATCTTACAAGAAAAATGCATTCTTACAAGAAAATCATTTGTCATATTTTTCCTTGTAAGAATGCATTCAAATTCATTGAATTCTGATACATATATAATCAGCAAGGAAAATAGTTTAAGAAGCAAATTAAATTAAGCATTAATAAATCCATGTTTTCATTCCTTTAAATAGAAAAAAGTATAAAAAAAGTTAAAAATTATAGTCTGCTCCTTAAAATAAACTGGTCTTGAATAAGTAATATGCTTAAGATTTACTGTCACCATTCACTGAATATTTTCTGTTGTAAAAACAAACTAATTTCGCCTTGATTCTACATAACTAATGAAATCAACTGATGCTTGTAAGACAAATATGACTTACGCTTTGTCAATTTAACTTTAAAATCCTTTGCGCGTTCTGTGAATGAAAAATTATGTAGCTTTACTGTTCAGTGTTGGAATATATTTAGATGCGAATTGACATGTGCATCTAGACTAAGCATGTAATTGTCGTCTTTTAAATTGACCAATGTTCATTTTATTTTTATTCATTTAATTCATTTCTTTTCTTTTCTACTTCACTCTTAAGTCTTATTATCAAAACTTACTACGAAAATAAAGTAACTGAAAAACTGCTTTAATCAAATATTGATTATTTTAAATGACAAAATTTTTCATTAAGTTCGGTAACTTTGTCATGAGTCAAGGTCATCCACAATAGAGTTTTAAAAATGTTTAATGAATAATATAATAGTTTCTGGAAATTCAAACACATTATCATAGCGAAAAAATAAATTGAACTTTACATTTGCATATTATTTTCGGTTGAATGGCTCATTGGCCAAGCAAAATATATTTTATTTCAATATGTAACTGCAAAGGAATATCTTGGAAAAAAGTAATTCTCGTGTTTAATTTAGAAGCTTTTACTGGTTACATTTCTTTAAGAAAATGATGAATTTAGGATGTATATTTTTAAATAATACAGTCAGTTACTTCCCAATTTCAAAATATTAGAAAAATAACAAACAAAAAATTGCATTCGCTTTTCTCAAATGTGCTAAGAAATTCAGGCTTTCTGATTTGTCTAAAACATATACTTTCCAAAACTTTATTTCTAAGGGAGAAAAACCTTTGAAAAATTTTAATCTATATAAAATTCTTATCCTATTCTTATTTAAATTTATTAATGTTTCTTCAATTAAAATTGATTTATATTTATATGAAAAAAATTATTATCTTCCATTCTTTCATCTTAAATTCACAAATATTATTTATTGAAGTGTTGCCACTTTTGAAGATGAAATACTTATGCGAACATTCTTAGTATATTTCTGTGCTAAATTTTGGTAATCATAATAATATTGAAAATTGTTGAATTAAATTTATAGTGAAAATATGTAACGAGTATAAATATTTTTTAAATTTGTAATTAAGAATTTTTTTTTTTTGGTCTTTTGCATTATATTACTTTAATAAATAAGATAAATAACGAATATAAGATAGTTCTCCAAAAATGATAAACTACTATATGTTTTTGGACTTCATTTATGAGCCAATGTATTGTTTATAGAATTCATTGCATAAAGTTATTTTTTTTATATTTCTTTTCAGGTGGTGGCAGCACAGACTCACATAGTCAAACCTCGCGGTTGCGATGTCAACGAAAATGCCCTCTCTGATGGCTGCAAGACAGAGTTGGGACTTAGCGAAGAACAGGTCAAAACAGGTCAACCCTTGGAACAGGTTATAGAACAGGTGAGTTTATGAAATCTTTCATATGATGTTTTCTACCCCCTTCCATTTTTGTTTTGTTTTGTTTTTGATGTACACTTTTCCTTTGGCCGCTCTCACTGCAACCACAGCTTTCTCTTTCGCTGAAGCGTGGTGCCTCCTCCACAAGTGGTTGGACAGTCCAAGCCGGTTTCCTACAACAGGCAACAAGTTGGAGTTTAGTTAGAATTTATTTCTTGTTTATTTTTATGATCCGGAAAATATGTAAAGGCATGGGCGTATCTGTTTAGACCTAGAGAAAGAAGAATTTCGCTCTAGGGAACCAAGATGTCGGCCTGTGACTCATCAAATATTGTTGTGCTTCAGTAACTACGCGTTGAAGAAACAAATTCAGATTTTCGGCACCATTACATTTCCTTTCTTTTAAGCTGTTTTTAAGAAACAATGATCATACCATTCAGCACAAGGAACTGTAAAAATATGGCATTTGTAAAGGGAAATTTATTGAAAATGAAAAATTTGTTGAAAAAAGTTATTTGAAATCATTTGATCGAAGTTCCATCCCTGCTTTTGATAACATCTCGGATTCTTCGATTTTCGATGTAGCTTTTTTTCCTATTACTTATTGAAGACAGTTAAATTAGTAAATAAAGAAATTTGATGAGGAGAAACAAGATATATATTTTCTCAAACGATATCGTCACCTTACTCGGTCCCATGACCAAACTGAAATCGCTTTTTTCAGATCTCTCTAATCAGATTCTACAATTATTCTCATTCCGAGTAGAAGTGCACTTATACTGGAACTCAACAAAGCCATCTAAATTCAGTTAGATAGCCATCACTAACACTAGGACCTGAAAAAGTTGATGAAAAGAGAATGATTTGTAAACTACACTCAAATTTTATAAAATTGACAGTAGATAATAATAATTCATTAAACTAATGCAAGACACTATAAAAAATAAATATCTTCTGTCACATCTTATTTTTTTTTTCCTATTGTAACAAAATTTCTGTATTAGTAGCAGTTTTTAATCATGTTTATTAACAAAAGGTCTTGAAGGAAATAGTGTATTGCATTGTATAAATAGAAGACAAATTTTGTTATTCGACAAGAATTGTTTAAGAAACATTTATTTATTTTTCACATTTATTCGTGCTGAAAAAGGAATCCCGTTTTAGTCATAGCTCTATGATTTTAGTGCTAAAAAGTGTTTTTGCCATTTTTTAAAAATCAACTTCAAATTGTTTTCTCTTCAAGAATTTTCTTTCCATTAAAAAGTGCATTATCTTCAAATAAATGAATTCAATTTTATCTTATGCAGTTATAAAAATATTTTTTATACTTGGGTTTTGTATTCTCACTAAAGCAGAATTTCTTTCAAAATTCCATTGTTCTATAAAATAAAGAATAGCGTAGGACGAATCTGATGATTACAGTTGTCCGAAAACACCCACAAAAGGGCGCTATTTTTTTTTTCATGTAACCGCTACGATATAAATCTTGTAATTCTAAAATAAATATTAAATTACGCAGATATTTGTTCCCTTTCCACAATACTGCAGCTAAAATAAATAAAATAAAAAAATGACTGCTAATAATACATATGTTTTGAAAGATAAAATAATTTAACCTGTTTGGTAAACATTCCAGAATTCAAGTGAATTCATGCTCTCATTTCTTTTCTTTTTACCCTTTAATTAATTCGTGATTTTCGATTTTTCGACTAGCAGAGCAAGGTCACTTCATCAGTTTCATTTTTCTTGATCATTTATTTTCTTTTCATTTCCAACCAGCTGCACAAATGAAGGAAAATGGAGGGGGGAGGGGGAGAAGATGAGCAGCATCCCCAAAAGAAAGAAAGCAATGATTGAAACCAACACTTCGCTTACTAGAAATGAACTTGAATATTCTAGGAAATATTTTGCTTTTTAAGTGTTCCAAAGAAAAATTAGCATCTTATGCATAATTTTCAGAAGTGTTTTCGGTGTTTACTTGTAAACGAATTCAGTAAATAAGAGAGTAAATGTGTTATTAAATACTTTTACGAAAATGAAAAGTAGTGTTTAATAACCTATTTTCGTAAATAATCAAAAATTAGATTATAAATCAACAACCGTTTATATATCATTTTGTAAATGATATATAAAGGGTTTTGATTTACAAAATTAATTTTTATTTTCGGTTATTTTTCTAAAAATATATTATTAAACACTTTTTTAATATTCCTTTTTAAATCATTTACAAAATGATATAAAGGGTTGTAGATTTTGAATGTTTTGTATATAGTTAATATCATTCCGAAAAGAAAAATTACCTCAATTATAACTTTATAAATATTTTTAAATAAATTCTTCTTATTTCTTATAATGTATCACAACTAGTTCAAATCTCAGTTTGTATAAAATACAAAAAATTAATTACTTAAATAATAAAAATTACTTTTGTTTTTTCTTAACCATTTTTTAGAGATCTTATTTCTACTGATATTCAATTTTTACTGAAAATTCTAGTTTTCTTAGTTCATTCATGTTGCCACAAAATTATTTTTGTTAATTTGTAATAGCATTCCACAATTATACAGAAATGGTTACAAATTGATTATTTTCTATGCTTATTTTTAAAAAATTATTTTGAAAAGTTCTCCATGATATATTTTTTAGTTATAGCAATTTTCTTAAAATTCTAGCTTTTCCAAAACTGGAAGGGAAAAAAAAATAACAAACAAAGAATTTATAAAGGAGATATATCTCATGAACACCCACACTGTGGCACGATGCTTTAATGAAATATTGCATGAATGCCTGTTTGACTTAGTCGAGTAATAAAGTCAGATAGCTGCAAACAAAAAATATTTCGTAGATAACAATCTAGAAGCAATAAAAATGACCTAGGTACATTTAACCTATTTCGAAAACTTCCAGAAATAGAGTAATTTTTAGTTATTATGTACTTTTTTCTGATTCTACACTAATTTTTTTCTCTTTTTCCTTTGTATTCATAATTTTTCATCTAAAGTTTTTCTCTTTTTACTTTTTTATTCTTTCATTTTATTGACTTAGGGAAATGTATTCTTCAACAAGTTTAATTAAAAATATAAATAAAGAATGCAGATAGTCTAGAATACATTTTCGGTAGATTCTGTACATCATATTCAATTATTTTTATACTAACTATAATACAGTTTCTTATTTTGTTTTAAATCATTCTAATTTTTAAATAAAAGGATTCTAAATTAGCTCTATTTTGGAATTATAAAATATATGTTGCTTATGAAAAAGTTGAATTCTTATTATAATTTCAGTTCCCACTTAACCCTTTTTAGTAACTCAGAAAAATCAAGTTTTTTTTCTATACTTTAGATAATTTTATTTGCTTAAAACAATTATATTTTAAACTAAATTTCTTACTTATTCGATAACAATTTCATCAGAATTTTGTATTGCAAATATTCGAAAAGTGTTCTGGTTTTCTATAAAAAATTTTCGAAACAATCTTCATTCATCCCTTACTCAGATAAGGTTTTAAATTTCCCTAACATTTAAAAAAAAAAGGATTTATATAATAGATAGAAAATTTTTTTAAGATTTGGTTTGAAATAGTTAAACTAATTTCACAAAATAATAAATCAAACTGCAAACGTTAAAAATAAAAACTTTGTTAGAAATGTTTGCAAAAAAAAAAAAAAAAAAATGTGTGGACACTGGCAAAGTGATAAGAATTATGAGTTGAATACTTCAAAAACTCTTTTTGCTTGTCTTATCTTTTTAAAAATTAGTGTTATCTTTTTTCTACAAACACAGATAGATAGGATTTAAAATTTCTGAAATATCCTGCTGATAAAGGAATATTTTGATTTATATGAAAACGATACAATTTTTTAAACAGAAGAAAAGTATCTTTCTTGCTTTACTTTTTAATAGAGAATTATAGGTTCTCTAGACTGTGAAATTCTTTTTGGAAGCTATTAAATGTCGATTAACCTTCACATGTCGATTAAACATGAGATGAATTTTTATGAAAATAACAAAACTTTAATTAGAGATCGAAATCTTAAATAATCTTATGTTTTTATTATAATATATGTATTAAAATTGAATTTAAATAATCTTAATAATATTTCTCATATTGAAAAATTTCACGCGTTATGAAAATCTTTTTAGCAATGCAAATGTGCTTGTTAATCTTCTTAAGTTTGCTAGCTGTTTGGTTTACTTTATCATCTGTATGTCAGTAACCAGATTATTTCCAAAAAGTCACCCACACAAAGATATACAAGTATACGATTTAGAATTCTTGCCATTTTATAAGTAAATCAAATTAGTGCTACACAAGTTAACGATTGACACACAATTCTTCAAGAATTTATGAGCAAGAAGAAAACATTATAAAATGAAATAATTTTTATTAATTTTATATATGATGGTGCAAATATCTATGCCAATTTTTTGCAGCAGAAATCATATGTATTTTGTTTAAATTCTCATTACGTAATTAATTTCATTTCTATACACAATATGAGAAGGGTTTTAAATAGGCATCCATGTTCCAATAAAATAATTAAAATAAATAAACGTAAAAAATAGTAATAAACGAATATGGAAGGAAATAGTCGAATTAAATGGATAAAGAAACCTATCCTTTTCATAGACTTATCCAATAATAAACAACCAATACTTTAATTAAAAAGAGATTAATTTATTGAAGATAAAGCTTAAAAGATTAATTTAATTTTTGGAAGTTTGAAACTAATGCAATTTAATAGATTTAGAGTTTTAATTTTCGTTTAATAATACTTAGAATACAAATTAGATTCAAGGATGAGATAAAATATAGTGAAATACATTATTTCTTTATGAATTTATAAAAAATAAATCCTTGTTTTTAATCTCAATATTTTTCCGTTCTCTAGTTGGTGATAAAATGTATAAAGTTTAAAATTAAGAAAATCATAATTCTTTTCTTGCAAATAAGATAAAATAGTAGAACATTCTATTCTGAGATTAAATAAAATTGTTTCAAGGTCATCAGGTATCGAAATAAAATAAATAAAAAAGCAGATTTCTTAATTTCAAATTAATTAATGAATAGAGGCAAAAATATTATCGTAAAGATATCACGAGTTTAATTTTTTTTTTACCTGCTTGAAGTTACCACTCCAGTTGATAGCTAACGCATCTCAAAAGAAATCACGAACTCTTTTTTTGCAGTAATGCCTTGTGGAATTGTCTATTTGTGGAATAATTTATCTTAGTGTTGTAAGCTGTATTCTGGAACATCTGCAGTGATATTCCGGAAATGACATCGCGAAACGTCCGTTCTTTGTTCGTCCATGCAATTACGACACGTTCTCCTGACGAGGAACATCAAATTTTTTATTAAGATTTAAAAGCCGCATTATTTATATCAGTTGACCAGCTGTCGTGTTTTACAAAAGCGCGTATAAAAATTTTGCATTGCCCTTGTAAATACAATTATCCTAGAACAATTTTGTACTTGAATTAATAACTTTCATTAACATCAAATTTTATCAAGAAACATTTATTTTTTAAAGGAATCTCGTACTAATTAGAACTTTTCTGTAAGCATTAGAATTAAAGCTATTTTAGAAAAAAACATCAGCTATATTTTTTATTGATCCTTTGAAAGAAGAGTTCTAAAAGATGGCTGAGCTATTTTTGTTTTCATTCTTACCATAACAAGATTTTAAAAAATTAATGTTTCTCTTTCAAGATTATGTTAGAAATTCAATTGCTAATTGATTACCTAAAAAGAATTTTTCATATATCTTCCTCAATAATAATAATAATAAATCTAAGAACCTCGCTCGAATAATGATTTGAAATCTTATGCAGTGGCGAATTTAGACATTTTATGATCCTAGGCCATGCAGTTATAAGACCCATCTTTTAATAAACTGATCAATAAAGTTTCAAATTTCAACACATTTATAAATTAATCAATATATTACCAATGCATTTTAAGTTAATTTCTTATTTTAGTAACTTCATGAAAATGTATGTTTTTATTCACTCATTTTTTTATCATAAATAATTCTTAGTATCTTAGTTTGCGAACAGTATGCCATTTAAACAGACTCTACATACGTATAAATACTGTAATAATTCAGTAAACGTTAAAAAATAATAGGAATCTGACCATTCTTAATTGATAAAATCTTATTATTACCCTAATATCTTTATGCTAATTTGTATTTAAAAAACATATTTAGTTGGCAATAAACTTATAATGTTTTTAATCTGCTAGGTGCTCGAGTCCACTGAAATCCTTATCTGAAATCTGCCATTAGTTTTGTAACAAAGCCCATAGATTACTGTGTTTGGAATTAAAATTTAAGTTATGTGTTTTATTTCGCCAGCATTCAATTCCTTGTATGCAAAGCTAAGTGGATACAATAATGTATTTAATTTCACAATTACATTGTAACATTTAGTTATATTGTATTCAGTTCCTACTTGATATACATGAAATGCACCGTGCCAATCTAGTTCTGGAAATATTTGCACGTCTTTCATTTGTAGTTTTGTATAATAAGATACCACAGATGCCATGCTCAGTTATGCTTATTATGGGTCTGTGACGGCAAACGAATTGAGTCCATTGTTATTCTTTTTGAAAACTAAAACGTCCTATGGCGTGGTATTAAATAAGAGAGCTTTTAAAAATTACTCTTCAGTTGCTTTCTTTTTTCACTTGTTATGTCTAACCATTTGGTGGTGCATGGAATTCTCTTATTTTCTTAATAGTTTAGAAAGAGAAAAGAAGTGAAGTTAAAACTAGTATAACTAGTAATCCGCGCAAAACTGGTTTGTAAAACCCAATAAAGAGTTCTTTGTTCCCATTCAGCTCAAACTTAAAATATATCCGGCTTGTCTTGGTATGAAAAATAAAAAAAAGCAAACAAATTTCATTCCTGGGGAGAAAAACACACACACACTTGAATTGTATTTGATAGCACATCCAAAAAAAAACTTAATTAAAGTTATGATTTGTGGGTGTTTATATTTTATGCTCTTGTTTTGAGAAATTGAATTTTATTCGAGGACGAGCTAAGTTATGATATATTAAAAACTGCTGTTGTAACCAATGGTTGACCCTTTCTTGGCCTGCGATGTCATTGGGCGCCACCTTAATAATCTATATTTTGCATTTTATTTCGGTTAGATGAAATATAAAATGTAATATGATCTGGATAAGAATAATTTTAATTAAATTATCTACACTACTTAAATAATTTGAAATGATTTGAAATAATTTGTTCTGATTAATATATACTAATTAGAGCCCGAAATGGTTTGCAATTTGGTTGGTAATTTCAATATAATTTGTTCTATATCCTAGACAGAATTAACTTAAGAAGATAAAGTTTGTTCGAGTTCCTATCTAGATTTTTATCAAAAGCAAATCATTTCATTCTTTTAAATTGCTTATTAGCAATGTCAATTTCAATTATTAAAATACAAAATAAATGAACTCATATTTGAAATATTAGCTCAACTTTGCTATTAACGCAATGAATATTTTGAAATAGAGCACGAATATTTTGAAATAGAGCACTAGCAAATATAAGTGATAAAATGAAAAATGAAAAATAATAAATAAATCATAAAACACCAAGTAGAAAGATTATTAAATGCTGTTGACACTGCAAGTGACCCGATTCTTTATCTTGTATGTTTTTTAACAACATTCAAGAGATTGTCATTGTTCTACAGCCATATCCTTCTACCAAAAGACGAAGGGGAAAAACTATGTTAAATTTAACAAGCTGTGAAATTGCAAAAGTTTCTCAATGTCCTTTCATAAACTTAGAAAGTACTAAAGAATTGGAAGAATTTCTGGCACAAATAATTGATGCTTCTTTATTAAAGAATGTTAAAAGACCTTCAGTAGACAAATAAACAGCTTCTTGGCGAAAACGGAACCGATAAATGAATTCCTTTTTAAATTTTGAAGGTGATGATTATTAACCCTGTTAATTGAACTTCTCTAAAATAATGAAGAAATGATCATGACCGGGAACTTTATCCTTAATTGGTGATTTTAACAAGTATGGTTTGTTAATTGAATTCGAAAAAGCTTTTACTTAATCTAAAGATCTCGTTCGTCTCTTTGAATTTCCAGAAACCAAAATTAAGATCTGCTTTTCGAACTTTTACAATAAATCATTCTGAAAGAACACAAAGTATTTTATCTTTTTACAAAAGAATTGAGATATGTATAGACATTGAAGAATTCTTTTTGAGAACTATAAATTACTTCTTTGTTCTTATTATTTCAAGTGCTATTTACTCGACATCGTTTTATCGAACTTTAGAACATCTTAATTTCACCATCTTTGCTCGATAAAACAATGGTAGAGGTGATGAGGATACTATGATATTCAGAAAAACACGGGAAATAATATCATTTATCTTGTTGAATTCCATTCTAGTTAGAAGATCTCGTTATCTCTTTGAATTTCCGGAAACAAAAATTAAGATATACTTTTCAAAATTTTATGATTGATCGTTCTCAAAGAACAAAAAGCATTTATTTATTTATTTTTTCACACATAATGAGATATGTATAGACCTTTAAATATTATTTTTGAAAATATAAGATTACTTCATTACTCTTATTGATTCGGCGTATTATTGAACTTTAGATGGTAAAATGTTAATTTTTTCACAAAATAAAACCAGGGTAGAGGTGAAAAGGATACTAAGGTACTCTGAAATTTGCGGAAAATCAACGATTTAGGTTGGAAATATCAAACATTTTTTCGAATTTCAAGAATCTGAATATTTAGAACTGCTTTTAAAAAGTTTTATAATAAATCCGTAAGAAAAAACAAAGCTAAAAATTAAAAGAAATTAAAGTATGTTTGCAGAATTCTTACTATGAATATAAAACACATAGTTATGATAAATATCACAAAAGAATTTTTTAAAAGTTCTGAAACTAGGGGCTGTGGTCTCATCAAAACTTTCTCGCATACACTGAAATAATTTTACTGCACCAGAAAAAATGTTACATGGCATTGACTTAAAATAGTTACGAAATATAATTTTTGTGTGTGAATTTAGCATTTTTACTGAATTCTATTGTGTCATCCTTGATAATTTATTTGGTGTTTAATCCTTGACATATGGTTAAAAACATCGGAAAATCAAATTTAAATGTGTTTTTCTTAATCGATCGAAAAAAAGATTTAAAAAAATACTGCACCAAAATCACTGAATAACATAACAAATTTGATATACTTAAGTCATTGCATTTTTGAATCATCACTTTTTCATGTTTTTGGAAATACAGCCGACAGATAATCTGTAATTGGATTTGACTCAAAATTTGACAAATATTATCGATGCTAAATCTATCTATGGAATTTTATCTACTTATTCTCTTTTATCCATTTGATCGTATTTACCGCAACAATTTATATTCGAATAGTCAGACTTCTCTATGATTTGGTGCAAAGACCATAAAAAAAATTTCTATCATCTAGCACAAAGCCTTTTTGAGACAGACAGATGGAATATTTCCCAAAAATGTGTTTTTCGAACTTAGGGATGTTCTAAAACTTGGAGATTCATCAAAATCTCAAGTTCGAATTTTTTGATGATTATTATAATTTCTCTATACGAAAAATTAAAAAGATGTAATTCAAAGCAAGAAATTCATCTGGACAAACCTTAAAGTATTGTATACAAAATGTTACAGAAGGCATGGTTACGCAAGGGTTTGTAAAGTTTATATTTCACGAAAGTGTGTAAGATGATTGGGGAATTAGAACATTCTATTGTTCTACTGACCTTGAAGGTTCCACTCCAAAATACATCGAAAAAAAGAAAACAAAATATAACCAAGAAAAACGATAATGGGCTTTTTCTTTTCGGTACCACGCAGAGAAAAGCAAGGATGGGTCGATCGGAACCCCCACACGAAAATTTCGTAGTGTTAGTCCAGAAAGGTGCAGGCGCTGTCGTAGGAAGGTGATCACGTGATACCACACTGCGTCTTAATCATCTTCAGCAGCAAGTTAACAGCTATTTGAAAGCGTAAAAAAAAAAAAAAAAAAAAAAAAAAATTAATTAAAGGGCTGTTCTAAAACAAGCAAAGAATTTTCATTTGAATTTTTTTTTTTTTAAAAAACATGGAAATTACAAACAAATTTAAAGTTTCAACCTTAAAATTATACAAAAAATCAATAATAGCAATATTGAACTCATTATATACAATAAATGCTATAATAGATGTTCTTGTACATACCGACTTCAGTAAAGTCCAAGTCTGACATATTTTTACAATCTGCTCAATCTGAAGAATCAATTTAAAAATGCTCCTTTTTAAATCTTTATTCTGTGATTCTGTAAATCTTCTTGTAGTCTTTATTCTGTAACTTTTTGTTCTAATATTAATATACCTTGAATATTTATTCTGAAATTCTCTTTAAATCTTTATTATTTTAATCCAAGAGCAAAATGCAATAAGCAAAGTCGTATTCACAGAAGAATTAATATCTAATATGCGTACGAAAAAAAAAAGAAAATTAGGAATTTATTTAATATTAATTATTCAGAATAATTGGAAATGGAACAATATTGCTAGAAGAACTTATTTAGAAAAATATTTCAAATAAATACATGCTACATAAAGTCTTTATAAATGCATGCTTACTTAAAAATTAATAAAATGACTCTTACCTATAAAGAAATGTATCTTTTTCTCACAAAATATGTCTTTTTTACAATTGGCAAATTTTCCAAAATAAACGTTATTCTGAGAATTTTTTTCTCCAATTACATTTTGCATACTGTTTCAATTTTTAATAAGAACAGAAAAAAATTATCTCTTATTCTTTTTATATAAAAGAAATAATAAATAAAAAGGCTTATTTAAATGAAAACAATGACTCCGATTACATTTTACATTATGTTTCAATTTTTAATGAGACATAAAAGAATACAGAATGTATCATTTATGGCTTTATAATCCTAATAAATGATTTCATTACCTCTTTTTTTTTTAATAAAAAAGGGCTTATTTGAATGAAATCAATGCGAGGCTATCGGAAAACATAATGATAAAATATTGCGCACTGATTGCTATAGGAAACATCAACTCTTAATTCCTTTTACGACATTGACTAGACTAGCCTTGACTTTGACCGTCTGTTTACGAGAGCACCGTAACTCTATCCTTCTTTACATATAGGTATTCCCGTTGACTCGGCGCTTTTCAGAAATCTGTGGTGATGACGGGACGCTGCGATTATTCGCGATTTAATTACTTCCTCGGCTGTGTTAGGAGATTATTATTCGACCCACCTAGCATAATTCCGTCTTTGATTCATGAATGAATTGATTAGCAACCTTGCGCGCAATGTAGGACAGTAAAAAAATTCGTATGCGAATGCAGGGGGATTACAATTGTAATAAAGGGTTACACCATTTGTATTTTTGATTTAAATGAAAATTATTTAAAAACCACTAGAGAGGTCTCCTCAAAACTTTCTCGCATACTCTCTAATAAAGATGTCTTAGTGAATGCATTTCATAGTATTGACGTACAATATTAACTTTTATCGTGAATTTAGCATTTTCACTGAATCTATAGTGCCATTTTTGGCGATTAATCCTTGGCAGGCGATTAATAGTACCCATTAATCAAATTTTGATTTTAAACACGTTTTTCACAACGAATTGAAACAAAAAATTCACTGAAGATTGCACTTGTAGTCATAAATTTTCTCACCAAATTTAATATGTTTAATTCATTGCGTTTTTGAATTATTATGCTTATATGTTTCTAAAAATACAAACAAACTGTCAACCTTTAATTATACCTTCGCCGTATACATTAACCTGATTACACTAAATCCAATCGGATATGCAGCTCAGAATTCGTTCACATTATTTGCGTTCTATTACTTCATCAAATTTAGATATTCTTTTCATTACTAATAATTTGTTGGGTACTTTAAAAATTATAATGTTACTACAATGCTTAGTAAATAATTTGACCTCCAAGGGGGGTACCTCGTAATTAGGGATGAGATGCTTCCGGCATGGTGATTGGTTGTCGCCAACCCGATGGGTACAATAAAGGTGAGGAATCTGGCTCCTCCTATCAATGACGGGACGTTCTACCTAAGGGAAAGGCTGTACCGTGGCTGGTGATGGCCTTAAAGACTCAACCGCAGTTTCCTCCCGTTGCTAAAGTGGCGATCGGATCATTCAATATTTATTTCCGAGTGCCTTCGGGAGGAATGAAGAGTCAATGATATTTCTTAGTAAATAATTTATGTTAGAACTGTTTGACATTAAGCTCGAACTAATCCCGCTCAATATTAAATCATGGAGGGTTTTTTGGATTAATGTCGCATTTTAAAGCAGTAGGAATTGCCATTTTGTTATGGATCTAGGAATTTGGAAACATCAAAAGAAAATATGGGAAACACGTGAGGCAGCATTTTATTCATTAAATGTCAATCTCAAACAATGAAGTTTTACCCATGAAACAGAAATAGCAAGCAAAATACCCACAAACACAACAGACTTAGTTGAGAAATTTCAGTTTTGAAACTGGAGGGTGGTAGATTTAATACCCGCAGGCTTTCCTCAAGTTAAATCCGTTGGGATTATGTGGAATAGGCTGCTTCTGGCGGCGTTCTCGTCAGATGGATGACCACGCCCCAGAATTAAGAGTTCCGTTTTGAAACCAATCTCTCAATTGATTTCAAAATAGAATATTAATGTAAATCAATTAATCTGAAGATTGATCGAAAGGAATTTGTCCATTTCTTAATATCGCACAAAATCAGATACAGAACCTTTCTTAGTTTGAACGTTAACGTTTGAAAAATATTATTTATATTTGTCAAAGCTATTTTCGAATGCATGTAAAATACATTCTTCATTTCAATCTTGCTTTAAATAATAATTTCACTAAATTTTACTTTATGAGTATAACTGTATGAGTAAGATGTGGAAATTTTACATGCATAAGCGTGTCTTGATTTCTTAAAAGTGTTCACGTTTCTGCCAATAATTTCATTCATTGAAAAAAAGAGAAAATCTTGTTCGTAACTAATCGCCGTTATTTGTTGATACAGCAACCGCAAAGACAATAATAGAGAAAAACAAATCATGCTTAAAACAATTTATTTTTGTACACTGTAATGCTTTTGTCATGTTTTTTCATGTTTGAGATTACAAACATGCGTTAAACATAACGTTTATGGCGCTGTTGAGATATAATAGGGTTAGAGACCTGCATGGAAAGGGCACGATTGTAATTATCGGTCGTTTCAATTGAATTAGAGCTAAAATTGTTAATATTTTGGCTTGGGGATAAATTAGTGTAAAGATCAAAAACATTCTATAAAATTAAATTATCATTGTCATTTAGATTATCAAAAGATTTATCATGTGAATTTGAGATTACAGCATTTTACTAAGTGTCATATCTTTTTTTGAATATAAGGTCGGCACAAATACGTGTCCGTGTCGTATAAAAATCAGCAAAAATGTTCTAGTCGACATATTGCAATGACGTTCCGGCCACTTTTGATTTGATATCGGTCATTAATGATTAATTATATTATTAATCTCCCGTTATACTTATCATTAATCTCTTTAATATAGTGGAGTATAATTTGAACTTATATAGGCATTCCTTTTGCGTTAAATTGTTGATTTATCCCCGGTTTTCACATTTTGTGACTGATTTAACCAGATATTTTAATTAATAATATTTCTAAAAAAAATAAAAAAATAAAAAAACAGTACATGAAACATTTAGATTTGTATTTAACAAAGCGTATTTATTTTTTAAAATATACTAGAAATCGGATAAGATATCCACGGTTTGGGTAACGATTATTTTATTTGGTACTTGTCGATTGATGCAGCGACCAAAAAGCGCCAAGAAAAAATTCGCTAATTTGTCGAATATTTTTATAATTTAGAATATTTTTACGATATTTATATTGAGTACTTGAATATATTTATATTTAGATTGAGTACTTGAATGTATTTATACTTAAGTGTATTGTTATAATTTGGCGAAATTTTTTCTTGCCAATTTTAGTCGCCATTACAGCCGAATTGTACCCTTTATAAGAGATTTTATATTATGAGCATTTTAATCATCAGATAAATGTGTACAATATAGTAATCAACATAATCCAATAACCTATTTGCCGATAATTTTTTGAGCATAATAACTTGGAATTTGTGTCGGTTAATTTTGGTTTTCATTTCATTGGAGAATGAATCATTTGACTTTTTTCTACACATCTATTTAATAACAGTCATCATGTCTCACATGTGATAGTTGTCAGTTAGTTGTTTTATAATTTCACTTAAATATTCTAGATTAAGTAGTAACATGTAAACAGTATTTACATTGGCATGTTTTGTGAGCTAAATATATTTTTTCTTTTGCTATCTTTAACGAAACGAAGGACATTTATCATATCTGTCAGGTATTTTATAGTCATTCTTTTTATTCCATCCAATTTTTTCTTAAGTTTTAAATATATGTTTATATTGCATAAAACAAAATAGTTGTTACAATAGTTTTAAAGTGGAATAACTTACATAAACTTTTAAATTTGATAATATTTTTTATCTTTATTGCCTACATTTATCAAAAAAAATCAAAATTTTTAGAATACTTTTTATTTTAAGAGAATTCAAGACAATCCTCGTTTTTATGCTGTCATATATAAAAACTGGCTGATAACCGAGGTCTGAGACAAAACTTTTAGATTTGTTTGTATCATTAATAAGTTGTGAAAAAGGCAGATGCCACTTTTTTTAAAAATTCCTACTATTCTACGAAATACAAGAAGTGGTATATTGAATGGTAATTGACTTAAATTTGTGACTTGGCTGTCCCATTCCAAATCTCTGCGATACATTCAAAGGATTAAGAATCGAATAAAATGTTTTTATATCAATCTAAACAAACACGAATGTGTAGAAAAAAAAGTGGCTGAACCAACGGAATCCCCCGTTGCTTTTTAGTATTATCATCCTTGTTTAAAATAAGCAAATATACACTGATGGAAAAAAAAATCCCAACACCAAGAAAAAATTATTGTACAGTAATGAAATTTTAGGAATACATTTGTCTAGGTAACATATTTAATTGATTAAAGTTTCAAGATCACAGGTAGAGCCATTGGCGAGAAGAGCCATTTCAAATGTGAAATGTTGGTACATTAGTAACCGGTGTAACCGCCAGAATTTTGAATGCAAGCATGCAAACGTGCATGCATTGTGTCGTACAGGTGTCGGATATCAGTTTGTGGGATGGAGTTCCATGCCTGTTGCCCTTGGGCGGTCAATGCAGGGACGGTTAATGCTGGTTGTGGATGACGCTGGAATTGTCGTCCAATGAGGTCCCATACGTGCTCGATTGGAGAAAGATCTGGTGATCTAGCAGGCCAAGGCAACATGTCGACACTCTGTAGAGCATGTTAGGTTACAACAGTGGTATGAGGGTGAGCGTTATCCTGTTTGAAAACACCCCCTTGAATGCTGTTCATGAATGGTAGCACAACAGGTTGTATCACTAGACTGATGTACAAATTTGCAGTCAGGGTGCGTGGGATAACCACGAGAGTGCTCCTGCTGTCATACGAAATTGCACCCCACACCATAACTCCAGGAGTAGGCCCTGTGTGTCTTGGCCGCAGACAGCTCACTAGCAGGCGTTCACCTGGCCTCCTTCTAATCAACAAACGGCTATCACTGCGACCAAAGCAGAACCGGATTTCATCAGAAAACACAACAGATCTCCACTCCGTCCTCCAATGAGCTCTAGCTTGACACCATTCACGTCGCAAACGGCACTGGTTTGGAGTCACTGGTTTGGATGCACTGTACAGGCGTCTGGCTCGGAGCTATCCTTGAAGTAATCGATTTGTAACAGTTCGTTGTGTCACTGTGGTGCCAACTGCAGCTCGAATTTCAGCTGCAGACGCAGAACGATTAGCCACAGCCATACGCCGAAAACGACGGTCTTCCCTCTCGGTAGTACCACGTGGCCGCCCGGAACCTGGTCTTCTTGAGGCAGTACCTTCCCTTGACCCCTGCTAATACTCATGTACAGTGGATACATTCCTGCCAAGTCTTTCAGCAATATCGCGGAAAGAAAACCCACCTTCTCGCATCCCTACAACACGACCTCGTTCAAACTCAGTGAGCTGTTGATAATGGCTTCTTCGTCTTCTCAGAGGCATCCTTGACTAACGTTAACCCACTACGTCAAATCTCAACTGTAAATATCGATCACGAACCTTACAGCGCTTATTTAAAGCAAACCTCATTTGCATGTTCATAGTGTCGCCACTAGCGCCACACTTTCGCGCGTAACTCGAAATTTGAATCGACGTCATCTTTCAGATGTATAAACACGCCTACAAAATTTCGTTTATCTGGCACAGTTCCTTCCTAGTGTTGGGATTTTTTTTTTTCCATCAGTGTAGTTTTTCTACCAAATGATTCAGAAGCCATTGTAATAAATTGGCACAAAATTCGGATATCCGACCTAGATTGTATCCATCTTTAAATAAACAAAACAAACATTTTGCAAGACAATAATAATAAACTTCCAAATTTTTCAAGAATAATTGCCGAACGAGCTACTGATAGGGGAATGTTCTTGGTTTTATGGATGAACTGCTTTTGGCGTTAGAAACATATTACTGGCGCAAGACATGTGTCACTGTAAATAATTTGTCTTGTTTAATAACTTTTCCACGAAATCAAGATTTCGCAATTACTGTTGAAGCAATCAAAATTCTTTTGGATATGACAAAACCAGCTCTTTGATGGATCATCGAAGTAAAGCATCTAAAGCTTACGGCATTGGCATCTCAAAATCGTAATTACTGTTGCATCTGTATGAAATATTATATGTAGAAAATTTTAACGATGTATTTTATCTGGTTTGCAAATCTTATCTTTGCATTTTTATTGTAACTATTATTCTTTGAAACAACTAATTATCTATTGAAAATCTCTCGACAGACAGTTGAAGAATTTTGTACGTCGTGCATAAATTTATTATTATTCTGAAGAACAGAATAAATCTTTTTTGTGGAAACCAAAAATATCCCATGTTGTCATCAAAATATTGATTTTTCTATTCTTTTAATTATACTTATAAAAAGAGTATTATAATAAAGAAAGAAGCGAGATTTTGACTAGTTTCCCCTTTTCATACCTTTCTAAAAACGGATAACACATTTTTAGAGCTATGCCTACCTGTGAATCAAGATTTTGGATTCCGAGATTTTGATGAAACTCCAAGTTTTAGACCATTTTAAAATATAAAATAACATTTTTGGAATATGCATATCAGTTACTCTAATTGATATGTGAAATTTGATATGTGTTGTTGTTTTTTATGGCATTTGCCATGGGTCAAGCCCGCTGTTACGAAGACAGCGATTAAAGCCGATAGAATGCTTCTCTTGATTTAGTAGCGGCAACTAGGGCCAAGAGTACGACTTTATCACTCATTCTCTTACACAACCCCTTTTTACAGGGGGACAAATTCACACATCTCACAGATAGAACTCAGGGAATTTCAACCATGCCCGAATCGGGACTCTAACCCAGGACTCAACGATCACGGGAAAGATTCTCTAACCTTATGTCAGGACACCAGCTAAATTTAATATGTAATGATTCTTACATCAAACTTGAAGATATTTTATTAAATTTTAGACGACATTTGTTGAAAAGAAGTATATCTGTCCGGCTGTCCGAATATAAATTGCCGAGGGAGCTGCAAAATGAAACTAGCTACAGGAATAAAAATTTGGGGCACGGATTTAGAAGGTAAAATATAAAAACAGTGAGGTACATGGTTGCTAAAAAATGGAAAAAGAATTTATTAAATTTGTTACAAAAATTTAGCATCTATAATATAAATTTGTATCAAATTTTAAACCAAATCGAACACAAGAATATGAATTTAACATATTTATGCTAGGTAAAATGGGCTAATATCAAAATACTGTGGACTTTCTCTAATCCGATGCTCCCTATTCAAACACATCCAATAATCGACGCATCTTTTTAAAACACATAGCCTTCTGGTGTCCTTTTTCTTTTGTTCGTGTTGAAATTTTGAACTTTACTTTTTCTAGTACATTCTTTACCCATTTAACATGTTCCTACACACATCTTAACATTTTTTTTTTCTTAACTCATTGTTCCTATACGCGTAGGAAAATGTATCATTGAATAATTCAGCGCATAGTCTGTAATTATACTCATATTCTAGGCCAGAGGTGTCCAAACTACGGCCCGCGGGCCAAACCCGGCCCGCCAAATGATTTTATCCGGCCCGCGGAGGGTTTTAAAACGTAATGATGTTTTCGCCCAAACCTTTTCATTTTCATAAAGGTATATCGAAAAACTACGTTTTTAAGCTAAAGTTTGCAGTTTTTTAAGCTCAGAAGTGAAATTGGTTTATTTCTTGTAGAGAAAAAACATCCTGAATCACTTTTACCGGATGCTGCATGGCTCTGGAAGTTGGCTATTTTTGCAGATCTTATGACACACGTAAATACCTTAAACTTAAAGTTCCAAGGGAAAAACAATTTAATTTGTGATTTATACTCTCAAATTAAAGCACTTCGAACAAAACTACAATTATTCGAAAGTCAAGTGACTGAGTGTAATTTTACGCATTTTCCGTGCTGCGACGAATTTAATAAAAAAAAACTGAAGAACAATTTCCAATTGCATTTGCAGTAAAGATCATCGCCGATTTAAAAGAAAAATTTCAAAAGCGATTTTCTGATTTGGACATGAATTCAAAAGAAATTCGGCTATTCCAAAATCCATTTGATTGCAACGTGGCTGAAATTTCAAGCCAGCTTCAAATAGAAATTATTGATCGTCAAGCAAATGAACAAATCAAGGACAAATACAAGGAAGGAAACTTAATAGATTTTTATTAATATTTGGATGCAAAAGAATTTCCAAATTTGAAGAAATTTGCTCGTAAATTCATTTCAATGTTTGGGACTACTTACGTGTGCGAACAAACTTTTTCTCGAATGAAGTATCTCAAATCAAAATATAGAGCAAATTTATCTGATGATCATTTGCAGTCATTGCTTATGATTGATGTAACAAATTTTGATCCAAACTATAAAGACATTCTTCAACAACAACAAAAAAACCCAGTTTCATCATTTGCATTAGAAGTTGCATGAAAATATTTCAATTTATATAAAATAATTATGTAATTATACATTTTTTAGTATTTTGTATTTTCAAGTTACAATAAAATAGTATTAATTAATAATATTTAATGCTACTTTACTCATAATGATATTTTTCAATTTGTATATACATGTGGCCCGTATAGCATGGATCTAATTTCGATCCGGCCCGTGCAGCGAAAAGTTTGGACACCTCTGCTCTAGGCTATATAGTCTATTTATAGTCTAGGTGTTCTCAATAATTCCCACAGGTGTTCCGTGCCATATGTGTAGGGTTAGTGAGTCTGCAGTTTAAATAAAGCACTTTCGCGTTATACTTAATTTCTAACATTCTTCTTGTATACAGCCAACCATCCCGCCGCCACTGAACGTAGCAGTATCGACAGGATTTGTTGTGGTCGACTGCTGAATAAGTGTTGTCCAGTCTTACATTGACCGAACAGTCAAACTAACATTCCTTTCGGGGTAGTAAATTGCTGTCTTTCACCCCATCTGCACACTCTCAAACAGTTGGAATGAAAATGTCAATCTTTGACATCACATTCTTCAGGGTTTTGAGATTACCTGGTCCCATCAGTACTATATTTAAATCATTATTTACAATCTTCAGGTCTTTCCTTAACTCTGAGATCTCCATAGTGGTAAACGTACCAATTTCTCCACAAATGCATTTATTTTCCTGCTTTCTTCCAAACTTAATTTCTAACCCGCTCTTTCTGTTTCAGCTGGACCAATTCATCCAAGCCAAGTTGGGCCATGATACCCCTTTCCACCTAGTGACCGATGGTCAGATCCACCTGCGACAGGTCCTCCACCCTGAAGCTTCTCAGAAGAACATCAACCTCCCGCACTACTATTACTCCTTCTTTGATCTGCGGAAAGAATTTCGCAAGTTTTACAACTCAGAAGAAATCCACTGCATCCAGGACATGCTGAATTGTATCCTTTTTCTTATATGCCTGAAACTCGTTTTGAAATTGTGATGGAAAGACAATGTATTCACAAAGTTGAAAATATTAATATTAACCTAAAATAAATGTTAAAATTGTATACTTAAATATTAAACTGAATTGATAATCTTATTTAAAGAAACGTCTCATAAAGTGTACTGCCTATGCAGCAATATATAATAATTCAAAAACGCCTTATTTAGGTAAATAAAATATCTTATGTAGATTTGTAAACAATTTTGGTTTCGATCGGGCCAACAGGAAAAATACTTAATGCATGTACAGTTTTCTGCACATATTGTTATTACTTATGGCAATTTTACAAGCCCTCTGACGAATTATCAGGGGCCACGGTGGCCTGGTGGTAAGGTCTCAGCTTCGGAACCGAAGGATTTTAGGTCCGAGACGGGATTTCACCAAAAAACCGTCATGTGAGGGAGTCTCTTTCACGTTAAATCTGTCAGGCGAAACGTTCTCCCCCTGGGATGGAGAGGGGGGTACCAGTTCAGGTGTCGTCCTCATTTTGATCGTGGTTCAAAATTATGAGGTCCGTCCCAGAATAGCCTTAGTATTGCTTTACAACGGGACGTTAATATAACTAAACTAAACTAAACTATCGGGTTGTTCGGAAAGTCATTTCGTTTTTTTTTTTTTTTTTTGTCAAAATGAAAAGAAATTTTCGTTTAATGAATAAATTATTTATTAAATTATAAAATTGCCATTCTGGTTTAATACCTTTTGCCATATTTTTGGTAGTAACATGATTACACGCTCATAAAAGTTTTGGTCTTTGCTGTAAAAAAAACTGATCGAGGTGGTTTTTGGCCACCTCATTTGAAGGAAAAATTTTGCAAATCAGTTCTGGTACTGATGTACTGTTAACACATCTTCTCCACACATATTGGCTAATTTATTTCTGGCTTGACAGCATTTTTACCTTTTATATAGCAAAAAAGAAAAAAATGACGAAAATGCTGTTTATTGCTCTCCATATTTAAAAGGGCACCATCCAAAAACTATTGCGAAGAATCAGCTGCACTTTTTCACACTCAAGCCTTGCTATATCAGCTCTTAAAACATAAAATGATTTTGCGGTTTAAATATGAAATTGGGTGCGAAAAATACAATTAAATCCTCTGTCGGGAAAAAACGAAATTACTTTCCGAACAACCTAATAAATGAACTTGCAGCGATTTAAACAGAGTGTGTAGTGGCCTCTGAGGGCTAAGGCCTTTGAACATCCGAGGCAGAAGTCTGACTTCTAGCTCGTATGTAGTTAACACACACATTCGCTTTCGCAACCCCTTTTTAGCAGTGTGTGGGCTCTTTCACACATCTCACAGATAAAACACAGGGTAGAGCACAACCATTTCCGAATCTGGACTCGAACGCAGGACTAACTCTCTGCAAAAAGTATCAAAATTCAAAGTCATTTCCCTCGCCCTTGTTCTAAACCTTGGCGAGTTTCCAATCCATCAAAGTATTATCACAGAAATAAATTTAACATTACCCTTAATCGCATTAAAAATGCTCGAATACATTACAAATTTCCAGAATAATCCTCTAAATAAATTAATCTTACTCAAGGGTCTAGTGCGCGAATTTGAGCGAAGTACTTAACAAAGCGAATTACGTCTTAATAGCTTTTAAGACGTAATGGACACTGCTGAAGTATTATAATATGGCATACCGTAACATTAAAAACCACTTTGTTGCAATACCGTTTTCGGTTGTGACAAGGATATTTACCCATTCAGACCATAAAGGAAGAGACAGTAAAATTAGCTAGTCACGCCTTTGACAGATTTCGTACTTGACATTGACTCCAAAGTGTTTTCACGGCGACGCCTTCTAGCGATGTTTCAATTCAGTGGTCATTCATTCAAAGAATTCCGAGAAATCTTTGACAGTTTTCGTTTGTTTGTTTTTTTGGGTGAAACCTTACCTTGAATCCATTTCGTTGTCATATACAGAAATGATTTTTCTGGATGAAATCTTGTGTCATGTCTAATGGCTACGATTTGTGGTTTTTGATAGAATATTATTGTTATTGAATTATAAATCTGCTTTAACTCATATCCCTAAATAATTCATTTAAATAATTTGGCGAAGAATAAAAAATTTAGCCATCGTCCTAGCGTAGGGGTAGCATGTCTTCCCCATAGTCTGAGCATCCGGGGCTCGAGTCCAGGTTTTCCATCTGTTCCCTTCGTCAGATGTTTAAATCCTCCCTCCGCCCTCTAAAAAGGGGCTGTGCAAATGAATGTGATGTGCGAGTAGCCAAGAGGCACTCTTAGACCTAAATGAGGATACTTAAAAAAGGGATACAAATTTGGCTTAAAATCGTTGACTTCGTCAGCGAGCTTGTCCATGATAAGTGCCATTAGAAAAAACAATAAAAAAATTAATATTTTCTTTTGGTTTGTTTCAATTTTTTAAAAGATTAATCTGTAAGAATCTGCTTTTTAAGAATATTTATGTGAATTACTTTAGTGTATTTATAGTTTATTTGCTTTTTATAGGTAGTACATATGTTATTTAAAGTTTTTTTTTTTTTTTTTTTTTTTTTTTTTTTTTATTATTTTTTTTCTTTGTAGAGGAGATACAGTAATTGTTTGAAAATTCGATCACGAGATTTCAACGGGACTTTCCTGAATTTAAAAAAAAAACATTTTTGGAAACTACCAGCCTGCGACAAAAATAACTCAAAAACTTTTTGAGCTAGACGATTGAAATTTACGTTTGGTCTTTACACCAAATTTGTCGATTTCGATCAAATTTTGAGTAAAATCCATTCGAGAAAGCTCGTCTGCCCGGCTGTTCGAATATAAGTACATGTGCATATGTGCAAGTATTATTAAAAGCAGACATCTATAGTACTTTGAAAAAGTTTTATATTTATTTTGAACAAGTTATGCAAACGTTTCAATTAATGAATGATTTGATCATTTTTTTAAATTTTAATGAGTTAATAAATGCATTATTATTTTGTTATTTCATTCTTTAAATAAATTATGATGATATGGGTATTATCCATGAAACGCATAACGAGAATACCAATATAAGGTATGAAAAAGTGGTTTAAGTACGTAATTTTGTATTTTAATGTTTCTACAAATTTTATTTTTAGAAACGTGTAAACATAGATGAATGTAAGAAAAATATTTTACTAATCGGCATTTTGACACTATATGTAACGGTATAAAAAAATTTTTTAAAACTTTTTTACTATCAACTTTCAGAGAGATCAAAATGTGCTCATACAACTCTCCAACTTATTTAATGGAGTTTGTAATTAAAAGTAGATATTAAAACAATTAAAAGTAGACATTTTGTACAATATTTTTTTTAAAAATCAACAATTCCGCTTGCAAAAATGCCTACGACCCATTCATTCAAAGAATTCCTTGTATACGAACAAAAACTTTTTGATTGAAATAAAAAAAAATAGGAAAAAATCATTTCATTGTCATGAAAAAAAAAACTCGTATAAATTGAAGAACAAAAATCGTTTGGTATTCCATATTTCAATAAGAGTTCTTTATCCATCTCTCAGCAAAAATTCGAATAATAAAGATCTTTGAAAGTCGTATCAAGTATATAAGACAGCAGATATTTTTTTTAATCTTAATAACCCTCTGGCATCGAGAAAAGGCATTTAAATAAATCTGCTAAGTAACCTTGAAATTTTTTTTCGCAGATTTATTTTTGCTTTCAACTTAGAATGTAAATGCATACTGTATTCTAAGGTATCGTCTTATCTGCGATCTTGAAATGCACATGTGATAACAGTAATCCTTTAAGAAGGAAATCCCTTTGGAATCTTCAATTTATGTAAATGTTGGGATGCCGAAGGGTAGTTAAGCGTTCCATCATTCCATCAGAACATGAGATTAAATTATTCTAATAGAATCGACATAGTTTTGGACTACTTTCCCTCCATCCATCTCAAATCTGTCGCTTCTTTTAAATAAAACAAATTCTTCCAAATTTATTTCGATGACACGGTAACACTATTTCAAGTTCATACATTGGTATATTATTTTAAATGTTTTTTCATGTGAGAACATGTTGTTTTAGTTTGAGGTTTTTAAAGCCATAAAATATATAAGCAACAAATTGGTGATTTATCGCTTTTGAGGCATACATTTTTCGCTTTTAGGGTTATCAGAAAATAATCCAGAAGATTGTCAAGTTTGGCGATTTATCGACAACTAAAGTTACAACTTGATTTCCAAATTGTTCATTCTCCGAATTCTTACGAATTTTCTTTTTAATTTAAGTCATTAAGCAGTTTAAACCGGTTTGAAACAATCACGAGACTATCAGATTATGCACGCGTCAACATTTTAAAAACGATGTTTTTTTGTTTTTTTTTCTCTTTCAAAATTGATGGAAATCTAAAGCTTTGCTTACCAGCTAGAAAAATTGAAAATGAAAGGTTAAAAAAAATCATCATTAAGGGGGGGGGGGAGGTAGAATACAGAAGTTATTATTTCAAACCGGTTTAAACTGGTTAATGACTTAAAAATAGTAAAGTTCTAACATAAAAACTTGAAATTTGCGATCATAAATTTCATTTCCTTCTTTTAACGCAGAAAACGATACCAAAATAGATAATCGAAGTAATGTTGTTAGAAATATTTATGTTTTTTAAAAATATATCCATGTAGTTTTTATTGACTATGTGCGAGTATGAATTGATTTATTCACTTAATGTTCAGACCTTCAAAAACCGCAACGGCATTTTAACAAGAACAAGAATAGATTTATTTTATACCAAAAAGAACAAAATAAGAAAAATTAACAGAACAAGTGGAAGTAGCTCCCGAGTTGGGAAAGAAATATCTGCCGGCAGATTACATAGTGGATAGTGATACAACTTCCTACAAATGTGCGAAGTTTTGCAGAAATTATTTTTTCAATAAAATGAAGACCAGTTGTCTAACATTACTATTCGTGATTTTTAAAATTACGTAAACAGCTATTGGATTTTCTAGAATTGCTTTTTTAAGATGTTGAGGATTTTTGACAAAGAGGCAAAACAGGAAATTGTAATTTTGGAATGCTTTGATAAAACAATTTCTGTAATCTTATTTCATGAAATACATATCAAAACTTTTGAATTCCTCCTTTATTTAAAGAAAATTATAATTCGAGACAATTAAATTCTATAGATTTAATATCTTTGGAATATACTCATGATTATCTTTGAAAGAATACTTGTTTATGGAATTTTAAAAACTGGGTTAGAAAAGCACCAATCCACAGAAAAAAAATATTTTTGAAGAAAAGGAAAAACTAATAAATAACCAAAATAAAGCATTAGAAATACGCGAATAATTTATTAACGTGGAATCATTTCCTTAACTTATTTCTCAGACCTTTCAATGGAATCAGATGCTACAGCTGAATTTTCAATGCAACAAGTACAGAATATTGCCAAGATCGTTCTACGATTAGTACAAGACGGTAAGTGCTTTGAATTCTTTTTTTGCTCTTTAATAAAATGATTATGTTTTTGAAATGCAATGAAAAAAATTCCAAATTAACTTTCTGCACAGATGTTAGAAATCTCATAGCCTTAAATTTGTAGGCATATTTTATATAAAACATTCAATTTTCCTCGCTTTTTATACATTTGAAAAGAAAGTTAGTTTGGTTTGAAAAGAAATGGAACAAAATTGTCTCTCGTGTGAAAATTCTCTAGTTTGAAAAGATATTTATTTCAAGAAGCTTTAAATTGTTACGAACACTATTTTATAACAAATAAAAGTAAATCTCCTTGTTTGTGAACAAATTTATGAGTACTATTCATTTAATTCCCTGAATTTTTTATTAAATATCACACTGAAAAAGAATGTTACTATGCAAGATATATCAAAAAACAACAATTAAAACAACTGACGTATTATAATTAATTGCATATTTTAACTGTGCAATATATTAAATTAAAATATATAATGCTGCTACTAGAATATCACTTTTCTGAAGTAGTATGAGAGTTCGCTGTTATTCCCACGCATTGCTGGCAACTTTGATTGATGGAAATACAAAAGTCGAAAATTACATGTCGATTAATATCTGGTCGAATTTAAATTAAAAATCTCAATTCTACTGTTGCAGATAGTCTAGAAACAAACATATACACTTCAAATACCCCCACAAAAAGTGTGGGAATAGTGTATAGTGAGCTAGCTGTTGCACCTAAGTCGATCTGGATTCAAATATATTCGTCTAATATTTTTAAATAAAAGTTATTTTAATAAAATATAATAAATTCATAAAATATTCTTGCTGCATCAAATATTTTTTAGTTGCAATAAAAATATCAGTTGAGCTACACGAATTTTTATAAAACTTCGGCAGTTAATTTTGTCCATATCAATAAATCAAATCAGTTGTCCTTTGATATATATTGTTTATTGTCTGCTTTTAAGCTTGTCTTTTCTTTTAGTATTCTAAAAATAATTCTCGGTTTGTATTATTGTACTTCAACAACAGAAAATATTTTTAGAAGTGTTTCGCAAAATATCTTTTAGAATCAATTAAAAGTTGACAATAATATTTGAAAGAATAACACTCAGAAAATGAAAACAAGAAACAAAAACGTTAAAATTTTATCTTTGCTTTGCGATGGAGTATCCTTAAATTTCCTTATGTCAAGTTCTTATTATCCTTAATATCCTTATTCAAAATTAGTATTATCTTTAAATTTCCTTATTCAATAAAGTATGAAATTTTGAAAAAATAATTCCATTTTAAATTTTGAATATTACTTCCCATTTCTTTTTTCCAACTATGGTGAATATTTTTTTCTTAAATTATTCACCATAATTCGTTTCAAGATAGGCCATCAATAGTTTGTAATTGACATGAAGTCAGGAATTGCTTCAAACGGTTAACGATTATCTAATTACAATTTTCTAACCTTTTTTCATTCGTTATTTTAAAATTGTTTATTTTGTATTTATATTATAATAATACATATATGCGAGATTACTATTAAATGGTGTTGTGTTACGATACTATATTTAAATACATCGCTGAAAGCGTCTGTTAAATTCAGAAATAAATTGTATCACTTGTTCCAGGAGTTAAAAATTTCCCTTCAATTTTGGAGTTAAATACAAAGTGTGACGCATTCGTTCAGAATGAACCAAAAACTTTTTCCAGTATGATTAATGATAACAACAATGATAATGTTTTTCCAACTTTTTTTTTCATACCCTACCCTTGCTTACAAAATGCCAGGAATAATCCATTTAAGCTATAAAAATCAAAAAAGGAATAACTGAATCGACATCACTCAACCATTAAATGACATTTTTTAATGCAAGTCGGGATACTGGATATTACAGGTGGAGTAGACTGAGCTTAGCGTCATTGGGATGTGAAAAGAATAACAAATGGTATAGATCTCTTGTTGTTAGACAGAATAAATGATGATGGGTATATCTCACATTTTAAAGATAAATATTATACAGGAATAAAAGAATAATATAATACCTGGTGTAATTTTATCCTGGCAATGTCACGGGCGATTAAAAAGGCAAAAGATGTATGTTCCAGACCTAATTTATCCTCACAAATTGGATCAGAGAGTGAGAAATGGGTTCTAATTTCATCACAGCTGACATTCATATTATTAAAATGAAAATGGGTTTGCAATTGTTGGCAAACTTAAGCAGGTTTCGTCACATTGTGAAGTACACCTTCAGTGGATTCCTTCGCATGTTGGCATATAGGGGAATGAGATGGCTGACGTTCTGGCGAAGGAGGGTTCTGATGAACCGTTATAAGTTGCAATTCATTGACATATCTTGAGCTTTATTCAATTAGAAGACATTCTGACAGGAAAATTTGGCTCGAGTCATCCCTGGTATTAAGCAGATTGTCCTGGAAGATCCCTTGTTATTGATTGCGATAGATATGTTCAGACAACAATTTCTCGATTCCTCAGTGGATACCTGAAAGAACTTATTTTCGAGAGCACCCGAATTGTCCTAAATGTCAAAATGAACCGGCATCAGCTGCACATATCCTTGAGAGCCTGGGATTGTCTCTTGAGGACCTATACAGATTTTCTACGCTTGTTTTCGAATTTCTGAAAGTAAATGGACTCGTGGACCTCGTCTAGTATATTTCTAGACATGGAGATTAGAAAGAAGAAAATGATAATAATGACGCAATGGTATAATTTTCTAAAATAAAATGATCACATTCTATATGTAATAGGAAATGATCTAGATAACTTTTAAAGGATAAATTTTACTTTCAACTATACAAAATGCAGAAAAATCGTTAAACAAACTGATCTTGTTTCAAGATCATCTGATTAAACTGATCAGACGAATCACCACGCTTTAGATGTCTCCAAGCTCGAAAAACACATTTTTGGCATCATGTCTAGGTATTTGTGAAAACCATCTCATAAAAACACTTTAACATAGTAACAAGAAATTTAGTTACTGATTTTTAGACCAAATTTATAGATTTCTGTCAAATTTTGAACGAAATCCATTAAGAAGAAATCTGCCTGCCAGGCTGCCCGAATGCAAATGGACTCGTTAACTACAAATGAAAAGAACTAGGTAAATAAAATTTAATACCAAGGTTTGGGACGTAAAATGTTGATTCCTATCAAATTCTCAACAATATCTCTCAAATGTTTGATCGTCTGTTCGGTTTATGCGTTCACATTATATAAATACAATAATTCATCACTAACTTAAGGAATTCCGGTATATGATTTTTCTATTAAGTTGTATGTCGTGTATAGTGATACGGATAGTGTTTCGAATTTGAATTTGACAAAACTATTGTTTTGTGTCAAATTTTCATTTCAATAGATTGGCAGAAAAAGCGCCCAAAATGCATATTCGCACGTTAGAGGCTAGATTTTCGTCAAATTGTGTTTCTCAACTATTGTCATGTAAAGTTTATAATGACGATGGTTTATAATTTAATGCTAAGAAAGAGGAAAGTATGTCAGAAAAGTTTCAGAAGATTATGCTCGCTAGTTTTAATGATGTCTAATTATTTTATTTTTAAAATTTTTAATATCAATTATTTAAGAGATAGAAAATGAACTAATTCATAACTTTCTTTCTTTTAAGTAATGGCCGGAATAAGAGCGAAATAATCATGAGTATACCTAATAATATTTACTTATTGCAAATAAGTAGATAACAGAACTTAAAACAATTTAACTTTATGAAAAATGCTTGAACCGTAATATAATGCTTAAACTAAACTTAAAGTCAACTTAATGAAAATCGCTTAAAAAGTTACATAATCCTTGAAGTAAACTGAAACTCAATGAAAAAATGCTTGAATAATAACAAAATTCTAGAACTATACTTAAACTCAACTTAATGAAAAATGTTTGAACACTAACATAATTCATGAACTAAACTTAAATTCAAATTAAGGAAAAATTCTTAAACAGAAACATAAATCGCTTTGCCGTTCGAATATTTTCAAAATTTGATGATTCATTCAAAATCAAATTCTGATTAGTCAATTAATTGTCTAAATCACTTTCTAATGATCTATGGAACCTTTCATAATTCTAGACCAAAACGCCATATTCCTTTTTATGGATTTTAAAAAAATCTGCCACATCTCGTCTTCAGCAAGATCAGCCAAAAACTGTCACAAGTCGCTATGAGAACATGTCACGAATTTTTCTGATCAAGGTCGAATAGAAGAGTCAAGCTCTGAAGGCCATGCGAAAACGGGCAAGGATTCATTAACTGATGCGGACAAAGAGCGAAATCAAAACATTCTCGAATAATGGGAATGGGTGGGGCTTTCGAGACGCCTAAATGATTGTACGCCGCCCGTGCCATGAACCCGAAAACGCTCGAGATTTGTAGGCAGTGGCCATTCGAATAACTGTCCTCTTTCAGAGACATGCACATCCTAAAGGAAGTGGTTAACATAACAATTCATTTTGAAAATACGCGGTTGTCATTAGTTGATCTTCCGAATGCTGGCACGTAATCGCCTGTAGCATTAAAAAAAATGCTACTGTTGTCAGTAACTAAAGTGTAAGAATGCTACTGTTGTCAGTAAATGTAATCAGATCCGAAGTTTGTAAAAGAAATACCTTTACATGCAATGCATAACATTAAAAAAGTTTAGAACAAATTCATTTATCAAAACATGAGAAAAAAATAGGGTTTAGAAGGTCATTCACGATTAAGTGGCCTTATTTCCTGAATTTCGAAACTGCATGTTCTCTCTCTTTCATTCTATGTGTGTGTGCTTTAATGATATTTTAAAAGCTAATTTAAACTTAATTATTTCCTAATTTTTAGCTCAATTCAGCACATACTAACTTCATTCTGAAAAATTCTCTTATTTCCTGATCCCCTTCCACTTTTATTTATTTAATTAATACAATAGAAAGCTCTCTAAAATTGCTTTCGTCTGAGATTCTCACGCTTCGAGTGAAGGGATAAAAAAATTGCTGGCCTAAACAAATTCCACGGAAATATTCCTCTGATTCCATTGTCTTGGTCGACACGTGAAGAGAAATCTCTATCAAAATCTCATAGTATATAAGCACTGGGAAAATTATTTTCCATCTCTTTTACGTTTTTTTCTTCTCTTGTGCCGCGCTATGAACGGACGTGTTTTGTCCGTACTGCTTGTCATTAAATCATGCCTCCTGGGATGTAATAAAATGAAGTTAAAAATTCAAAGTGTCTTCCCTGTCTTCCGCCACTCTTCTGCTTTCAAAAATTATGTTTATATATACATATGCAAAACATATTTTTGCAGTTGCGTAGAGAAGAAATTTTTGAAATTTTAACCCTTCAATTTATTTCACCCATGATACATTTTATATACAATAATAACTGTTGTTCATTTACACCACGACACAAGAGCAGAAGAGTAAAAGAGACCATAATGTTTTCCTTTAGTGGTTTTAACTGTAAAATTTTGATAGGGTATAGGGATTTCTTTGATACATGTAGTCTTAAGAAAGGGAAATTTAGGTATCTTTAAAAGAATGTGGTAAGTATTAAGAATTTTTATCTCTTCTCTCAGAGTTTGAAAAATTGCTTAATTCAGCAGGTTTACAGAGCATATGTTGAATTAATTAAGTAAAAACTCTGAAATTGGATCGGGGAATAAGAGAATATTTTAGACTGAATATAGATTAAATTGAGAACAGGTGGGATCAAAATTAGATTAAAAGATATCATCACACACACACACACTTTTGCAGACGTTTTAAGAAAAGAAGAAAACTTTAGAAATTTATCTCTTATGCGGGATGAATGTTTGTTTTTATATGTTTTATGTAAGTTTTTTTTTTTTTTTTTTTTTTTTTTTTGTTTCTGGAAAGTGTGATATGACGCTTTGATTGAGATCCTCACATAAAAACAAAAATGCCTGAAATTTGTCCCTTTAGATATTTTATTATCAGATTCTGATCGGAATTTTTTTTAAAGACATGTCGACATAAAAACGGTATCACAGGTATCTTGAATGAAAAGGCATAGGGATTTTTATCCCTATGCTCGGTATGGGAAAAAAAGTGTGATCAATTCGTAGACTTTGTATTAGGAATAATTAAACAAAAAAAGTGTGAGTGAGATACGAATGAAGAAATACGAGAGCATTTTCTGTAGAAAATATTGGATTAATTTAATATGAAAAATCAGAAATTAATTAAATTAAGAAATATCGTTACACACACTCATATATATATGTGTGTGTTTGTATATACATCGAAGGCGCGATTCTCAGACCGGCACAATGTATTGAAAAAATTGTCTTAGCAGACCAACGAGGGACATTGACACTATGAAGCAACAGCAGTATGAAGATGGAAGTTTGCTTCTCTAATGTAAGATGACTATTTTCCACGCACAGTAAAAATCAAGAAACAAATTTTTAAAAATTTAATTCAAATATCCTTTTTCTTAAAAAATGTTGATGCATAATATCATACTTTATTTATTTGAAAGTATATTTCAAAATATTTTATTATAAATTGAAACAAATCAATTGAAACGTTCTAGGTTTAGTTGATAATAAAGATAAAACTAGGAAAAGAAAAAAAGAATAATATAAAATAGAATTCTGCCGTAAAAACAAAGCAGGATTGACTTTGTCTTTAAAATTTAATGATTTGTAATTAGCTGATTTTATCGAAAATAGCTTAATATTTCTGCTATATTTGTAATTTCATAATATTTACTTTCATTATTTTTCTTTATAATGTCCAACATTTTACAAGAATTCAGCTTCATTAACCGGCTTTCATCACATCAAAACGTAGACAGTTTCAAAATTATATTTGTCAGACACGACTTTCTACCTTGTATATCATTAAACCAACGCAATGTTTTACATTAAATTTTGAAATCCAGCTGGGTATATAAAATGCATCCTGTGCAGTTTATTTTCTCTGATGTGATAGATTTTTCCTTTTACAGAAAGTATTAAACACGTAGTTATATCTATGGAATTAAATTTAAATGCTTTAATCTTAAAGATAATGAAGAATTATTAAAAATGTTTAAGATAACTTCATATATCGCAAAAATAATTCGATTTATTTGATTTTGGAAAATGTATTATATGTTTATAATTATTATAATATATTGTTTATTATACCATAATTAAAGTAAAACAATTTTTTGACTATATAGATACATTTCCAACATATACCAGCATAATTTACAACATGTATAATAATTATCCTTTCATATCAATATTTTATAAAATCTGAAATAAGAGAATACCGAGTTTAAATGTGCTTTATAAAATTTTAAAAAACATCGAATTTCATAGGCATTTCTATCCAATCACTTATTTTAATTTATGAATTCATTCAGAAACATAAATTAAGAACTGTTGAAAAGTTTGAATTATATTCAAATAAAATCTCATTTTTCTCTATGAGTTTCAAACATTCAACATTGACAAACGATAAATTCTAAATAAAGAATTAAATTTCAAACACGTTCGATGACATTATCAATTAAATTCATCAAATAAATCGATAAAAAATAAAAGATTATTAAAAAATAACATATCCATATCCCGAAAAGTATTTAAAAGAACATTTTCTCTAATTTTCTGGTTCTTATTTCTCGTATATAAATATGAGATATCAGACTTGATATAAAAACAATTAAAAATTATCTTCGTAATTTAACGAATGTTGATTTTTTTCATATTGTATTTCGTAAGAATTTTTAGGATATTTTAACATTATTATTAATAATAATAACGAATTCTTCATTATCAATCAAAGATATACATTAGCTTTGTTATTCAAAAATCCAAAAAATATATTGTAGTTTTATAATTATTATATTTTACTATTCCTTATGAAAAAATAAATTTTACAATATAAATTAATTTTTTACAGGCATTTTTTTGCAAATAGTAATAAGCCTGCACAATTTATATAAAGCCTGCATATATGTTCTAGATATTCTTTGGTATTACTTATAAGTTCTAATATTCTAACTTGCTTCTTAATTCTGATTTTTAACCAATTCTATACGTGACATTTAAATATTTTTTAGAGAAGAACGATTCTTTAAAAAAATAATCCATCAAATAAATAAAAAATTATTAAAAACCAAATTAAAAATTTTCTACAAACATTTAAAAAAAATATTCTCTCTAACAATTGAATTGTTTTTTGTTTTTTTTTACAATAATCTTAAACTTATTGGAAATTGGTATCTCAATCGAAAAAATATGAAAATCCGATTTCGAATTTGTCGTCAACGGAAGGAAATTCCGCTTCGCTACAACCGTACAAAAAGAGAATCCCTTTCCCAAACAAAAAGATGACGTGTCCCCCTCAACTCACGAAATTTCACCTGTAATTCATTGGCAAAGCCTTCCAATCCATCGCACTAGCCAGCTGCCTGTAGTGCGAATGAATGCTAGTTCCCTGTTCGTAGAAAATTCGTGCGCTACCTGTACGCGTCCGTTTTCTGTTCGTACGAATGCGGGTTTACTGGCACTTTGCTACAGGTGCACGTGATGCAACAGCAACTGTTGCTCTTTTCATTATATTGCTGCTTGGGTGTCATAAATCACCCGTAGACCGACTTTGTTCCTTTTTTTTTTTCTTTTCATATCGTTTTCTCCCTCTCTTTTTGTAAAATCGATTTTTCTTTGTTCTGTGACCTCGATTTTGGAGAGAATTATTACTGGTCGATCTTATGAAGTGATTTTGGGTTATATTTAGGAATACTGATCGAAAAAAATCAAGAATATTTGGGGTAAGAGTTGTTTAAATCAAGTAGGCTTAAGTCATAAAAATCGTATTTTCGGTTTATACCATTTTTTCATGGTAAAAGAGTCATAATATGTCTTTATTTGGCAGACAGACATAGAATTGCTATTGAGGCTATTTTATATTAATTGGTTTTGAAATATTATAAGTTATTTCATTATAAATTATATCGCTTTTGAAAATTTAAATAAATTTGTTAATATTTTAAGCAAATATGTAAATAAATGCCTTTTCATATGCCAAAAGCGTCTAAATATGTTTTCTTCATATAAATAATAAAGGTCAAATGAAAAAAAATATTGTAAGAATATGGTAAATGTGATAGTATTTTTTCATGGTTATATAATTTGGCAACTACAATTTATAACTTTTGAAACAATTTTATTCTTCTTGATTAGTTTTGTAGGTTATCAAAAAAATAGAAATTTCCTTCGATTATAATGAATTTATGTCCTTATCGTTAATGAAATTCATTGAAATTGAATGATATATAAAGGAAAAGTATAAAAAAATAATTATCTTATATATATATATCAAGTGCTTTAAGGAAGACAGTATTTTTTTTTTATTTATTTTTTTTCCATATTTGGCAAAAACAAATTTCTTTGCTGTTTCATTCGTGATTATAACATTCAATTGGCCATGTAAAAAACATGGATTTTCTAGATTCAGTATTCGATGTAATAGTTGTACTATGCTTATAACCTTCGGGAAATGCAAGCAAAAAATTTATCGCAATCGGATGAATGGCCGTGTATAAAATACGAACAAACAAAAATTTATCTGTATTAGATAATTTCGAAACTTTTTTTAAGACACACACAAAACGAAATTAAATTTTTTTCATCTGAATAAAAAAAATAATACACAATAAAAAGACAGGCATTTACTGCAAAATAAAATATCAATTCATGATTGAACAGCTGCTGTCATAATTATGATGGATTATAACAGATCATCCATTGTTCATTTGCCGCTTAAATGAAGACTATTGAACAGTCAAATACAACCGCCAAATATGAAATGAAACATTTAAATGATTTTAAATATTTTTTTTTCTCTTTTACAAGCACGTGTTAGGCGGAACTACTATACAACGCAAGAACCACAGACTTCAACAGAACTATTCTAAACTTCTAAGAACTTCATGTTCTCTAGTCAAGTTTCTTGAAATTGGGTCAAGCAGAGAAGGCGGGAAATGGGGGAAAGGCAAAATGTTCTCTATTCTTTTACTTTCGAATCATTTTAACGTCTCACTTCACGCTTAGCGAGTCTGCTTTTGCTCATATTTTCACTTTCCCCCTCGTTTTATTTCCTCGTCAGAACTGGCATCAGACGGCATCACCCAACCTGATTAATATGCAGCAACTCGGAACAAAAGAGGGAAAGGTCGTTCTCCAAACAACCAGTAATGGTGGCATTCTTGGCGTTCTTTCGCCATTACTGGCCTGGCGCGAATTTGCGAATGCCTACGCCAGGTAATGAGATCTGTTGAATAACGCTGATGATGACTGGATGTTTTCTCCTTTTTTCTATATCTAATAAAATAAGATCAAGGTTTTTGATTAGATATCTGAAAAATGGAAAGAAAAAAAACAAAGATTATCGTCTGGAGTTTTCTAATGGGCTTCATGAAACCTGATTTTTGATTTTTTTTATCGAATTCTTTACTGTTTTCTTTTCTAAATTGGTGATACCGGAAGTTTTATCATGTTTATTTCAATGACTCATATAATAGATCATAAAAATTAATATTAAAGTTTACTAATGTTCCCAATCACGCAATAGAAAAGTATTAACTGACATTATTGTAAGATTTTAGTTGACTATCTGGTAGTTAAAAATATACAGTAAAAACCCTTTATTCGCGGGGGTATATGTTCCATAAATATACCGCGAATACAGAATCCGTGAATACGGAATGGTAATTTATATGGGATTATAGGGAATACGTTCCTAGGTGGCAATTAAGGCTTAGGCAATGGTCTGAAGAATTTTGTAATTTTCTCTTGCTTGGCAGTTTTTAAAATCTCCTTCAATTCAGACATACGCAGCAGTCGCATAAACAATTTGCATCTTAAAAATAAGACTTCGTTCCATAGACGGATCAGTGTTCATAAAGAAGTCGCAAAGCTCATTTGCCATTCTTAAACCTTCACTAAGATGTTTCAAATTAAATGTCACGTTTCCAGAGCTTGTTGAAGCCTCTTCTTCAATGAGTTGTGAATTTAACATTTCCTTCAAGTCGGTTTCAGTCAGATCTTCGTCTTGCGATTCAAGCAATTCCTGAATGTCACTTGATTCTATCTGTTCGAACCCATCTCGTGCTATTCCATTCAATATTTCGGCTTTGTTTGCAGTTTGCATTTAACAACATACGTTAGACAAAGTTGTAATAAGATCTATTTTACTTTTTTTATTAGTCCATTTGACGGCATTTACAAAGGATATTGAGTTGGATACTTATTGGAATCCTTTTATTATTATGTATGTTCTTATTAGATCCGGAATAAAGAAATTTTTAGCCACGAATATAGGAATTGGGTCGCATTTTTTTAATGCGCGAATAGTGAAAACGCGAATAAAAAAAGAGCGAATAAGGAGCTTTTACTGTACTGTATTTTTCTATTTCTTTCAGTTATAGAATAACACAGTGTTCTATAACTAAAAGAAATTTTGGTGGATGTGGAGAAAACCAGTTATTCTCCATTTTTGTTTTAGTGTTTTTAATATGTTTGCCATCAGTATGGGAAGGAATTGCGTTTTATCACCGGGGCATAAAACCTGTAATTAACATAATTTCTGTACAATTTTTAATTATGACATTTTAAATTTATTTTAAGGATATTTTAAGTACATAAATTTATAAAATTTTGTATTTGTTATATGCAGTTTTTAAATAAGGAAATTTCAATTAAAAATTTAACTCTAAAATAAATATTCTTTGATGGAAATGGAATTTACAAATTTATTTTTAATTTTTAGAGGAATTTCATAGTTGTAACTCAATGCACTTTTGAGTTATCCTGTTTAGATGGGACTAGTTCTAAAAATGAGTTTTTCAAACTCAAAGAAGTCTAAAGCGTCCGAATTTCGATTTTGATTTTTTAAACAAATACAACACAAAATAATACAGTATTTAAATACAATACTAAGATAAAAAATATGAAACATTTACATACTTCATATATGGGAAAGTAAAAAGTCTGATTCTCTACATATAGTTTGATATTCACAATTCTGCTTTGGCCACAATTTCTGTATTCTCCCATGAAAAATAATCTCTATAATTTATTACCGTTCTTAATTACTTTCACAACGATGTCAAAAAAAGTACGAGGAAGTTTGAATAATAAATATCAGGAAAACGTTGAATAATACCCCGAATAACGCCTCCAATCCAATAATTAACGTGCTCAGACTTTACTTGTAACAGTAGGTTAATGAATCAGTAATCAAACTTATTGAGGTCAATTTTAATTTTGGGGAATTTCTACTTGAAATATGTTATTAAGTTTTTGAAGTATGATGCAGTTAGAACTCACAATAAATAAAACTGAACAAAAAATTCACTTAAGCCGTTAGAATGCAAAATAGTGTTTCATAAGTAGCGCTGTTATTCTTAAATGATTGTTATTATTATTATTTTCATCTTGTAGTAAGTAAAAAGTAATTACCTGCTTGAAGTTTTGTAACAAAAATTTTTCATTTGTGGTTAGTATAATTTAGATTTTACTTTAAAAAATTGCCGTAAAATTTCAAAAGCCTCTAGCATTATAATTAGCATTTAAATGACTAAGCAAGTGTTAATTAATTCTGATGTTTATATTTATTTTATCTTTCGCCAATGAAAGAGTTTACATTTGCTTCCTTTGTTTTGTAAATATCTTCGGTTCATAAATATTTATTCAATCTAAAGTTTTAAACAAGTATCTTAAGAAACTATTAATGTGTGAATTGCATTAACGAAAATTCTTTCGAATTTAAAACAAACATTTACCAATTAAAGGAAAGAATGCAATTTGGTTTTTGGTTAATTAAAAGTAAAGAAATCTTATTTAAATTATCATTAAATTTCTTTTCAGGCGAAAAAAAAAGAAGGGGAAAAAAAACACATTTTAGGAAGTTATTTACAAAAGCTAGTTTTCAATGAAAGTATTTAAAACTTTAATCTAATGTTTCAGCAAGAATAATCTCTACTTATTTAGATTCATTTTTAATCCGATTTACTAAATGTGCTTTTTATTTTTGATATAGTTGCTTTCAATAGACTGTTCGTTTGAGTATTCTCAGCGACTTTGCGACGATTGTATCTCATTAAAGATGGGAAATTACATGTATTTGAATTACATGTAAAAAATTACATATTAAAATTACATATTAAATTACATGTAAAAACATGTATTTGAATTTTTAAAGTAGAACAAATATAATTTTTAGAACGTTAATATTTTACAGTAATAGTCATTGTACTTGAAAGATACTGAAATGGATGTGAAATTTTATATTAAGTTAAAGTGGTGAGCCGAGAAATCAAGTTACCCATAATTATGCTAGTTTAAAAAAATAATCTCTTGTCTAAACATTGATCGTGATTATAAAACATATTTCATTTATGCGTTTACAATTCATAATAACGAGAAGGACTGTGATTTTCAATGAAATGCATTACTATAATGTGCATCGTACGATTATTTCGGATACTCAGAATTGGAATAAATCCCTTAACTTGCAGACGACTTGTTCGCACAAGTACATGACGAAACAAATTGCGTAAGAGTTGTAATTTTTTGCTTCTGTTAGCTTTTTAAAAGTGCTGATGCTACTGTGAAAATGGTTTTCCGATTCTTTCTAAAAGATCTTTTATTGCAGGTCATACTTTTGAAACACCAGAACAGATAAATAGTCATCTCGAGCCTGGTATATGGTAAGTTCTTATTCCTTTATAATTATTTTCGTTAATTAAAAAAAATCGTATTGTTATATAAAAGGTCGCTAGGAAATGTATCTGACATTTTATCTGATACCTCATCTATATTTGTTTTACGTGATAAAATTGCCTAAATGTGTTTTTAGAATTTAGCTGACTTTATCAAAAATTTATCTAACACAGTTTACATCCTACTATTGCTTTTTACTTTTAAATAAACGAAACAGTTTTATCAATGAATTTCTTCTTTATAATAAAACATTATGCCATTTTATAAATGGAGATACATAACTAACCATCAAATGTACGATAAATTTTAAATAAAAAATTTTAATCATATTTGAAACAGAAATTTTATATACCATCTTTAATTTTTTTATTCTTCTATTTTATTTTAATTTACAGGAATACAAAATAAATAATTAAAATTAGTAATATTTGAAAGTGTTCAACAATTATTTAATTATCAGTGACCAAAGAGAAACATAGTTTATGCATTTCTCATTTATACTCCAACTATTCCTAAGAGAGATTTTGTTTGCTAGAACTCACTTCAATTATCATTTTCTTCTGTGTGACTCTGCTTTTGTAATTCCCGTGGCAACGTTTGTTCATGAACATTCGTTATCTTGCCATCCTTCTAGAACAATTGTTGTAATTCGATTCCTATTGGAAGTATCCCCAAGATCCGCAATTTTTCGGAATTTCAAAGTCACCCGTGTTTATTGCCAACGCCGGGGGGGGGGGTGACCATGCATCCGTTCTACGAAATCATTAAAACTATTCGTAGCATTATCGTCTTTATCAACAAAATAACTGCACAGGGAAACAATATTATAAATCTAGAAATGTGTCGTTTCAGTATAGTTACGATGATAAAGTATCAATTTTGAAATATAATTATTGCTTTCAATACTATTAATATACTTGTACTATTTTTTTAAAATTATAAAATTTTTATTTTTATTTGAATTTTGATCAATAGTATAAAAATTTGTAATACTCGTTACTATTAAGCAAAATCTTGTTCTTTTTCCTTTTTATTTAAATGTCATTTTATGAAGACCGATTCTTTTGCGCAAATCCTGTTATATTTCTGAATTTTAAGCTCCTTTATTTATAGATAAGTATTTTATACTTCCAAAAGCAATTAATTTGTTAAAACAATTATTCATTTTTTATAACTAAGAAAATATTTATTAAGTGAAGACTTAGCTTGGAACACAATTTTTTTTTCTCATTTAAGTTTCTTGCTAAATAATTCAGATTTCTATGCTTTTTACTGAGTCGCTTCTTACAGCAAACATTTAGAAGTAGAAAAAAGCCACTAAATATAACAATTTAGCTGAAACAGCATCTGTAACATTATGAGTACTCATATACTTGACAAAGAAATCATGACTATTCAGAAACTGATAAAACGAATCGAAATTAAAGCTTGCAGAGATTAAAGTTCCCTCAATAAGTAGCAGAATAATGTTCCTTTTTCATTACTTAAATATTTGGAGAAAAGTATAAGGCTTAGTAGTTGATGAAACCCGGATTGGGATATTATAATAAAGGCATTTTAAATATTCAATAATTTATCTGGCTGAATCTTAATAACAAAGAAATTTTTGGCTGAAATCTTAGCATTAAATTAAAACACGATGCAATGTTATAAATGCAAATTTAATATAATCGGAAAACAAATCAACATAGATATTTATTTTAAAACCATTCCATGAATATATATTTTTAGTTCAACTCACCGAATAATATCAAAGTATGTCATTTACACGACAGAATTAAGTAACATATGCAAAATACGAATAAATTAAATAATTTTGTGTCATCAAGACTCTTTTGCATTCTTATCTAATTTTTAACCATGTTATATACCGCTCATAAAGTACCTGTGTGTTCAGTCAAGCGATTTTACTAAAGCCAAAACAAAAGTTAATAAACCCGCAGCAAGGTGGTTTAAATTTCAGATAATCTTTTCTGCCTGGCTATCAAGATCATTCTGGCTCCTGACAATCGTCCAGTACTTATCATCGGCTGCTTTGGGACAATTTACTACACAAGACAACCCCACTGTCCCAGACACAATTTAAGATGGCGTGAATCTTTCTTCCCAAGTTTTTTTAGCGTAAACATTGGCCATCAAAATTCTACTCATGCGCGCATCGTTGATGGCTACCTCTTCGCGCAGGAATTATCCCCACTGGACCCATCTCGGCGTGTCGTCATTTGATTGGGTCGTTGCCCACATGACCCCGATATTGCGTAAAATTGCACATCATTTCTCTCTCATCCCCCCTCCCCTCCCCCTCATCCTGCTCACTTTCCCTCGTACCATGTAGCAACGCTGGTACTGTAATAAGTAACGTTTCTAAACTGTTCTTGCCCTCTGTCAAGGTTAGGTGCTTCACTTTTCTCAAGGAATATTAGGAGGGGGTTCGGATGGAATGGAAGGGGGGGAGGATATCTTCTGAGTAAATTATATGTTCTTGTTTTACTTTCCCCCCCTCCCTTCTTCTTTTGCACCATTGCCGACGTATGCCCAGAAGGGATTTGCTCGATATCGTGTTTTTTATACGCTCGTAAAGAATGAGCAAGTTCTAGAATTGGTGTTGCTGTTGGTCCATCCCCAGTCCATTAAAAGGGTTGTTCTGAAGGCACCGAATCAAGTGGATACGGTGCTACAGGTGGGGGAATAATAAAAAGGACATCGGCATTCCACGTTGGATTACTTTGCAATTAACGGCTGGAGGGTAAAAAAAAAAAAAAAACATTTGACAGTTGATTAACTGTTGTCTCCAGACGGATTTTGGGGAGATGTAAAAATAGTTGTGATTATAGGGTCGTTACCCACTGACTTATCTGTGGTTGGCAGAATAATGTCATAAATATAATCCACTGCTTTGATTAGTTGTAATGGCGGAATTAGTTTTAATGGAAAACGACAAGAATTATTGATATAGATATCTATCGACACGCAACTAAAATAGAGACTGAATGAGAGAAAATGAGCAATTGATATCGATTGATTCACATGTTAAAAAATATTTACGAAATCTGTGATTGATGCATATTAAGACGCTTCCACGCTTTGTTGTGAGCTTGGAAGTTTCAACTTCGTCATTGGTGACAACATGTTAGCAATAAAATATTGATGGCAAGGCAAACAATTTATAATTATAATGATAAATCTGACGAATTAGTAATTTGGTACTAGAAAGAATATCTGTAATCAGTGGTTATTTTCTGACTAGGTAACTGCCTAGGGCCTCTAAGCAGATAAGATAATGCAAATCGATTGAAACATTTTATTTTCCTAGTTGCCAATTAAGTTTATTTTTAAAAAATTCTTCAAGAATAAAACCTATATTTCTTCAATAACAAGATGCTGATATTTCTTTAAGAACAAGATACTGATATTTCTTCAAGAACAAGATACTAATATTTCTTCAAGAACAAGATACTGACAATTCATCAAGTAAAATAGTCAGATTCTTATAAGCATCATTCCATTTACTTAGTTATTAAAATATTTATAAACATTGAACCTTTGCTTTTATTAAATTATTTGGAAATATGAGTGCTGAGCAGTTTAGAGTGATAATAGCTAAACAAAAACCATTGCATTTTCGTAAAGTTGTAAAATAAAAAGATTAAACTGAAATAGATCCTTAGCATATCAAAAATGTATTTAAATGTGATAATAAATTAAATCGGTTTATTTAAACAATCTGCAATAATTATTTTTAGGGCATAATGTTCAGTTGTGTTTTATTTTTCATAAGAAAAACTGTTTGAAATAAATGTTGTTTTAGCCCTTTTTTTATTTCCTAAGAATGATGTACTGTAAGCATTTAAGAGTGCATTAAAAAGAATATCAAGAATATTTTTTAATTAATTTAGCTTTAATTCGTAAATAAATAATTATTACAACATTATTCTAAAATGTGAGGCTGTTATTTGCAGATGATCTACAAATATGCATCAATTACCCTTTAAATTAAAATCGGAAGTAGTACGAAGCAAAAGATTCTATTTTACAGAACTCAAGATTTACTTGTATTTTCTAACCACAATTTAAATAGCTGCCTTTTAAGATGGAAAAAATTCCAACTTTTGCCCTTCTCAGTTAATGTTTTTGAAATTAACAGTTCCACTACTCTATTTCGAATACATTAAATACTGTGTTTGGGAAATCTTGTTTGGGATGACAAGGTATTCCAGGTAGAGTCGCAATAAAAAAGATGTCTAGACGACTTAAATCTTTTTGTTCCTCCTTTTGCTCTATTTTTTATCATCTGTTTTTGTGCTTTTAGCTGATATTTTCCTTCGTTTTAAACCTCCTGTAATTTAATTCACTTTTTTTTAAAGCTGTGATAGATAAGTGTGGTGTTATTTCTTAGAATGATAATCTGAATTTTAATATCAGCATAAAATTTTTTCGAACATTATTTTATATGCATATATTTGTTGAAGAAGGTGTCGAGAAATAACTAGCTAGTCAATTACAATAACAGAAAAATCAGTTTATATTTTCAGCAGAATAGAAGAATTAGAAGAAATTATAGATTTTTTTTTCATTTCATTTTTTTTTTTCGCATAGCGAGTAAGAACTATGCTCGTTAAACTAGGTTTTGCTATATAACCATGTTTTTAAATACTATTTTCTAACATATTCGCTTCAGTTATGAAGTTTCTATAGATATATAAAAATTATAATGGTCTGTCTTTTTTTTTTTTTCTTTTGCATTGTATAATTTCTAAAATATTTATATTATTTTATGTCTTGATTTTCGATAATACTTCCTTCCACCCCATTTTGATGCCCTTATGATAAATTTATATGTTCCGTCAAATCACCTTGTGAGATGCAAAATGTATCATCATATTACAATCTAAAGAAAAACTCTATGTAAAAGCATGGAAAATGGCGTATCATCTAATCTTTTAAACCAAGCAAAACTCATCATCAAAAATAAAAAATACCTACAAGAAAAAAAACACCCTGAAAATGAATTCAAAGCTTATTTATTGCGAACGGTCATCGCCTGGTCATTTAAAGGTTAAGATTACCTCATCCATATTCCAGTCAGTGGCCTTTCCGGCTGAGGAACAACCAATGGGTTGTGTTGATGAAGAAGAAGGGGATCTCCAACAACAACTGTGGAAATGACCTCGCATATTTCCACAGGCTCATTATTTTTTCCACTCTCCCAGAAGCAATGTGTATTATTTTTGTCACCACACCCACACACGCCGAAAACCCGTTCACCAGCAAGTCACACGCCTCTCTCTACCACCCTCTGTCTGCTGTATGAAGTTCAGCGAATTCAGCTTGGAAGATCAGGATTTGAATCTGTGTATCAAGCAGACCTTACTTTTAGGAATCAGGATTTTTGCCATGTTATGATACTTAGTGCCTGGCAAATAGCATTGGAGCAATGGTTGCTGAAGATTAGCTTTGAATTTATATTTTACAAATGAATTCCGGTGTCTCTCATAGATGCAATGTGACAATAAAATAATTTTAAAATGAAACAGCGATTTCAGCCTGTGGACACAGATAGATTATTAATGATCTTGAAGGATCTTTTTATGTTGGTTTTAGATTTTGCTTTTCGAAACATGGCGACAACCGGTGAATTAGAAATATTTTTGATGAAAACTGCACAAAGGAAGTGGACATGCTATTAAACAATGAAGAAAACCCGTTAATTGACTACCGTGTGATCAATTTTTAAACTTGTGGTAGTAAGTTCATAAGCCACATAAGAACTTGTAGACACGAGGGTACACTTTTGTTTAGGGGTTATGTTACGAGGTTATGGACCCAGTGGTCCCAAGTTCGAGCCTCAAGAATGCACATTGGTGACCCTGGTTCTGAACTAACAAACGCAACCTTCGTGGCGTCTTCTACCTGTAGCAAAAATCCCAATAATGCTTGGCGCGCTTAAAATGTTCGTCGCTCGACAGAAACATTTGATGCGATAACATCATTCGTCTCACATCCAACTCACAGAAGGGAGAGTAATGTGGTGGTAAGTTCATAAGCCAAATAACAACCACGGGACACGAATGTATACTTTTTTGTAGGGGTTATATTATTCACTCAATGGTCCCGAGTTCGAACTTAAAGAAAGCACAAATTTCTTTTTGTGTAAGTCTCTGTATTGAAATCTCAGAGAATGGTAATAGGATTTCGCAACGAAGCTAAAGTTATAGAATATGATTCAGTGATCTTTTTTTTTTTTTCTTTTTGTATAATTTCTTCATTTTGTAACATGCAGCCTTCATTGTCTTTCTTACTCGTACAGTATGGAACGATTAAAAGCTCGACGGCATGGTTAAGAGCCCATGGAGAATTACGAAGTACAGTTACTTTAATAAGAACTATTACATGCAAAGCTCCCATAATACGAAAAAATACAATAATATGGAAAAATAAAATATTCTAGCTATAAATAGTGATCTATTTAATAATAATGATTATAAATAAAAATAAAACGAAAAAAAGACCGAAGTTAAGATCGAGAAAAAAAAAAGTATAAATTATTCCTCTTTAGGGAATCACAAATTCGTAAACCTGTTTTCATTGTCTTCGACAATTTACCCAATAAAAATGAATTTTCGGAAATTTTCAGTCAAATAGACTAATGAGTATCTGCAAGACAAGAGAGATAGAAATTCCTTATCGAAAAGACGAATTGATCTGCTTTGCTAAATTTCCCGCAGAGCTAATTTAATGAATTTAACAGTTAAAATATCAAAATATAAGCTGGAAATAGCCCAGTGTTAGTAACAAAGAAAAACAAGCGTTCGCTTAGTAATTAATTTTACTAATCACCTCGCACAAAAATGTGCACACAAATCGATCATAGAACTATTTTAGTTAGATAAACAGCGTTTTTTAGAAAAGTGTATGGTTCCAGAACAGTCAGCATTTCCTTCAGCAATGTTTGAAAAATCATCGGTCAGTTACACCACTGTTAGTATGTGTTCATATCTAAGTGACACTTTCTAGGCCATTTATCTTAACAATGCTTTCTTTTATATTTAAAATGAGATTGGATTTAAAATATATTAAAGACAAAACATCAATCTGAGATAAGCTGTCAGAAAATTCTAAACCTGTGCTTCAAAGACAACCCAGAACACATCAAAATTAACTATCGAAAGTTGTTCTGGTAAGTTACAATAATTTAATTCGAGGCAAGAATTAGAATGTAGAATACTATTATCGAAAATGCGCTCTTGGAATCCAACGTTAAGTTCAATGAAATCTCAGTTAGGAAATGTTGGCATACGTTACCAAAAAAGAGAAGGCAATATTTCCAAAATAACTGCCGGATTTACCGTTGTTTGTTGTCCCATAGAACGATCCGTCGTTCTGTTGATATTATAAAAGTATTTTACAGTGCCAACAGAATAATATTCAAAATACGTTTTCTATTATTAAAAAAAATCATAAACAGAATTGCACGCATGGAGTTAATGCAATAGAATTATGACTAAGACTGTCATGGTTAGTGGTTAACAAAATTATATGTTACAATCAAAATATTCTTAAAATTTACCATGAAAGAGGATAAGCAATCAAAGGTTCAATTCTATCAATTCTCAATTTAATCCAATAATCTGCACATTATAAGTGATTATGATTAAATTGAATTAACAAGAATTCAACAAAGTAATGCATTTTGGGTCTAGACAAGAATTTCAGCAACAAAGACCTAAACAATCTGTCGTTATGCATGAGTATGCAACCGATTTTGATAAGTTTTTCAAGTATAAATAAGATGAAGTAAATTCAGATTTATAAAATTTCAATTTTCAAGTACGTCATTTTGTCACAAGTTCAAAATTTACTAACATGTCTGATTTTTTTTATTTTCCATTTTTTAAATCGATAGTTATCTGTATTAATATATTTTGCCTCCAAATTATGATAAGTCCTCATATAAATGAAGATAAACATGATGAACAAATTCTCTGAACATACCACATAATCCACATATGGATTATGTGGTAATCCATATCCACGTAATCTTCTAAAAAATGTCAGTATTCGTTTAATAAGTTTTGTCTTGTCACTAGATGTTAACATATATATTACATTAATTAACCGAATAGATAATTATAAGCATCGAATGTTTCTTGAATGCTTCAGAGCTGTGCAGTGGTTGCTTAGATATTTTGTAATCTATTTGGTTGGCAATTTCTTGTTACACTATAAACCATTAAATGAAGGAACAAGTCACCTTGAATCGAACGCCGGTTGGCGAAACGGTGAAAAATGTTTGTACTTCCCACATTGCTCAATTTCTGTGTTCTGTTTCATCAAGCATTGGAAATGTCTTGTTCTAACATTTGTTTGGTTAACTTGTTCGTTGTGGTAATTAATTTTATTCAAAATCTGACGTTCTGAGTTAAAAACAATATAATTTTTTTATATTTTTGTTAAGGACTGAGCAAAAGAAAAATTATTTGCATCGATAGAAAAGCCATTATTTCTGTCTTCTAAAACTAAATATTTCTGAAAGTAAGAAATTCTAGTAATGTAAAATTTCTTTCTATAAAAAATATTTTTATTATTTGAAAGAAAGAATGTCTATAAAATCTACATTGAATGTAAGATTGAGACAAGACATGTGGAATAATTGATAGCAATAAATAAATAAATATTATACAGTATTTTAAAATAAAATAAATAATTATAATAGAATAAATAAATAAAATGGAATGCATTAAAATAGAATAAAGAAATAAAATGGAATGTATTAAAATAGAATAAAGAAATAAAATATATTAAAATGAAATAACTAAATAAAATGATATTAATAAATAAATAAAAGCTCTCAGTAGCTTTTACTCTATTATCTACGAATTTTACATAAAATGATTGACAACACAAAAAGAATTAAATTTCTCCATCAACATTGAAGTGCTCATTTTTCCTAGGCCCCTTAAAACATTTTTTTTTCACTATTGCTTCTATGCACAATTGCAGTCATTGAATTAAAGCACCCACCCAAAGAAATACCTTTAATATAATTTTTAAAATGACATTTTTGTGGAAACTTTTAATGTAATCTTTAATTTATGAATTTTGAAATACTCTTGTGGATTTATTTAGAAGTGAAATTATATCTACTCTAAAAGGAAACAGTATTTTTTGTGGAAAATTTGTTTACAGATTGTTCTGTAAATTCAAGAAATAATGCCCTAACCAATAACTTGTGCCCTGAAGCCATATTAAATCATGTTATCATTACAGCCACATAAAGCAGCCTGAAATTGTTTTGCATTTCAATGCACCAACAATGATATGTATTTTATTCAGTCTCGCCGAATAATTCACATATGGCATTATATCAGACTTGTGAATTTATCATACAGTTGTAAATATTTATTCATTTTGAATTCAGAAAATATAAAAATATTCATTCACAGAAAAATGCCATGGTTCTTTACCTACAGTGCATCTATTGTCTTATCGAAAATCTCAAATGTTACTTTCTAATGCGATAATGATGGAATTCCAGATTATAAGATAATGATGGGAGAAAATGCACTTGTTGCATAGCCAGAGAACAAACTAATTTTACTGATCAGTCATTATATCAACTAAAGCAAACAGTTTTTATTGATCCTCTTATACATTGACGAGTAGATTCAGTTTCTGTCTCACCAGCAACCAACATGTGACACTCCACTGTCATTCCTTTCCTAAATGACTGCGCAGTGGTGGGAAAGAATACAGGTATCAAAGGATTTAAAAGTGGCAATCCCTTCTTTTTCCACCGGATCCGCCATCATCTGAACAACGGGAAATTACGGCTCTTGCAAGCCTGACTGCTGCAGATAAGGAAAGTATGGAGATCCACGCTTCGTTTGGTGCACAGGGTGATAAGCCGATAAAAAAAAAGGCAACGAACAGTCAGTTGCATTCTTCCGCAAATTATGAATAGATAAGAGGAAGGGGATGCTTTTTTTTGTCCTGGGAAGTAAGGTGCGAATCAACAGGTGAAGTGGAGTTCTATTTGTTTCTGTTGGTGAAAAGAAGAGTCTCTATGATAAAACTGTTGAAAGAGGAACGCTTTTGTAACAAAACGTTGTTACATTGATAAGAGAGATGCTGTGATGCCCAAATGAGGTTCTTTGTTATTGGATTGTAAAATAAACATTTAATTTCACCTCAAAGTTCATTGGCGTGGATGGGTTATGAATAGATATCATATAGGGATTGTCTGCTGAGTTATTAGATTTCTCATTTTATTGGATGGTTGTAGAATAAAACTTCAAAGCAAAACTTGACTCATTTGAGACGATTTTTAATAGAAAAATTCTATTAAAGTTTGTTAAGTGTTTATTAAGTTCTATTAAAGTTTATTAATTTATTAAGTGTTCAGTTTACCAGCTACATAGAAAGACTTGAAAGGCTAGTTGTAATTATTGTTTTTATTTTCATTTAATTTTTTTAAAATCTAAGTAGAATATTTTTAGAACATGATCTACATTGTTAAAATAATTTGTGTTCAAGTTCGAACAATCATTTGCTATTCTTTTTTGCGGTTGCAGATAGTTTTTTTAATCGTTTGTAGAATAAAAAATGAAAGCCTAAATTCGTCGTTATCTTGACTCATTAGAAACATTTTTTTTTTCAAAAATGTGTCTTAATATCAGTTTACCAGCTACATGGATAAACTCGAAAGACTAGGTGTAATTGTTGTTTTTACTTTCATATAATAACTTATTTAATATAAATTAAATATTTTAAGAACATGACTTATATCGTTCTTGGTACTATCATTTGTCATTTTCTGTAGTTTTAGATAGTTAAAAAAATGGTTGTTAGAATAAAAATTCAAAGCCCAAAATCATTTCTACTTTGACCCATTTGTAGCATTTTTTAATTGAAAAAATTGTCTTAATACTAATTTACCAGCTACATAAAAAGGCTCAAAATGCATTATTTCATATGATAGAGAATATTTTAAGAACATAATTACATTGTTAAAGTTATTTCTGTTCAAGTTTATACGATCATATATATATATTTCTGTAGTTGAAAGTTTTTTTTAAAAAACGGTTGGTAGAAGGTTGGAAAAAACAGCTGGTAGGATAAAAATTATATATATATATATATATATATATATATATATATATAGAAAGATTCCAAACGCCAGTTGTAATTGTTATTTTATTTTCATTTAATAAATTATTTCACATCAACAAATCTAAGAAGACGATCCATAAAATAATTTATGTTCGAGTTTGTACGATCATGAGTTATTTTCTTCTGTAGTTGTAGAGAGTTTTTAGAAAATTGTTGATGGAATAAAAATTCTAAGCCTTTTTCAAAATTCAAAGCTTAATTTCCTTCCTAACGACATATTAGTGGCATTTTTTTAAAGAAAAATTTGTTTTAATATCAGTTTGCCAGCTGCATAAAAAGACTCCAAAGGCTAGATGTAATTGTTGTTTTTACTTCCATTTAATAAATTGTTAACATAAGTAGAATATTTAAGAACATGACTAATATTGTTAAAGTTATTTATATTCAAGTTCGTAGGCCATTTATTATTCTTTTCTGTAACTGCAGACTATTTTTTTAATACACAAATCTCAGAAATGAATCATAATTTAACTAAGATAAATACACGTTTGTTTGCTTTTTGCACAGTTGTTCGTCCGACATGAAAAGCATAAAATGTTTTATTTCGTTTCTTGCGACCACTGTTCATTAATTTCCATTAATAATTTCATTATTCCTTACCGTTCATATAAAAATATCATTAGATATTCTGCTTTATGTTAATTAAGTCATTATACTTGTTTACATAGTAGATGCGAAAAAAAATTATTTTTGGCTGAGAGTTATAGCAATTGGTTACGTTGGAAACGGTCATAAAGCTAAATGTGCTGTGATTATTTTTTTTACGAAGATTAAGTTCGTAGACCAATTAAGATAGAATTAATTAAGTATCTACAAATTTTATGATAAAGCTCTAAATACTTTTTTTTATTAGTCTAGTGACATTTTCAGATATGTGTGTATGAAAGTATATACGCAAACCTTTTAAGATTTGGAAAAAAAAAAAAAAACATTATTTTATTTAGTATTTTTTTGGTTTGATTTATAATAAATTGCAGTTCGATAATGAGATGGGTAATCTAATCTGATATTTCAAATGTTTTTATCACAATTCAATGTGACAAGAAAACAATTAGGAATTGGTAAGGGCGTATCTGAAGATTCAATTAGAATTCGAAATCCACAAAGCAACGGTAGGTTATCATTGTTCTAAAAACCAATTGCTTATTTTAAATTAGAGCTGGAACTTTAATTTTAATTTTGATGTAAATATAACGTTTCATAAAATGTATATTGGTTTAATTTATTGATAAAAAATAAAAGTTAATTTTAGTAATCAAAAAAGAAATTATAGCAAAAATAATAAAACTTTTAAATTGTATTGCTTATCCAGTAAAAAGATAGAAACCCATCTTATCTCAAAATGAAGGATTGAGATAATGAAAGTCTCTTCAGTCTGGGCCACAACAAAACTGGTCAGCCATGTTTTAATATGTTCGGGGTTTTTTTTTAACAGGTAGGTGTTATTCACCTTCTTTTACCTAATCAGTCATGGCACATCACTTCAAAAGAGAGAGAGAGAAATCGTCTTTCACTGTAAATAACATCACCAATAAAACAGCGAGCAAACCGATTTTCGTTTCATTTGAACCAAACCAGCTCCAGAACGGCATTGTTCCGAAAGACGGTACAAAAAAAGTTCTAGAACTGGCAGCAACGGCCGATTATGTATGCACAATTTCAGACGAAACTTTTCGAGCGAGTTAAAACTTGTTTTGCTTCCGAACCATTTTGTTTTATTTATTCACTTTTTTATTATTTTTCTTCAATTTGTTTTTCCTTTTTTTTAACTTTATGCCTATGCTTGTTACGTGTGTATATTTATTCTTTTACTGTGGAACCAAGTTTAAATTCGGATGGCGAATTCTTAATTTTTATTTGTTATGAATAAGAAAACTGGCATCGCTTCTGTTGATGTGCTTTGAATGGGAATTGGAATTCGGTTCAGTGCTTAATTTTTTCCCGCGCTGAATAAACTTTTTAATAGTCAGTCTCAACTCTGCCTCTCCCTTAAGGTCACGCATGAGATATTTGACTAAGCGGTCAGTCATGTTCATTTGCAATTCAGATTCGTGTCAAACAATAAGACGAACCGTTTTTAAAAGTAACATTTAAGCTGTCAAACTCTGACGGCTGGACTGGAAAAAAAGGAGTGATGAACTAGAATTATTAACGTAAAAGGTATCATAATATACTTATAAAAAGCAACTGATTTGAAACCTCTTGAAGATAATGTTTTCTTTTTTTTTAAGTCTTCAGTTAAAGAATTTTTTTAAGTTTTCAGTCAGATGAAATAATACATAAATATATTTATACTAAACAGCATATTTTAAGTTATAAATTTGTCCAAATATATTAAGTTTAAAATACTAAAAAAATATATATATAATAGATAACATCTTTTAATAATAAGTTTGTTCCAAACATTTAATTTTTTAAATTTAAAGTATATAATGCAACAAAAAGAATGTTGATAGAAGTTTGTGAGTGTTGATAATTATTAAATGTTTTAAAAAATCAAGATTAAAAATCTTGACTCGGTTTTTCTGTTCTTCATTTTATTTGCAATGACAATTTACAGAAGGCAGTAATAATTTCTCGGAACATTTTTTAAGTTAAATTTTTTGCTTTAACATAAAAATGTTAGTAAAAAAATACTTATCTGATATCAACTAAAAATCCAATATAATTTAAATATAATTAAGTTTTTTAATCCTTATTTCAAAATAAATTTATAATAATGAATAATTTTAATTAAATCTCATTACTTCTTCCCACTCAAAAGTCTAAATAACAGTTTGATCGACGACACATAAATGGATCTAAACACTACTTTTCAAATCTTAACCTCAGATCTAATACATTTTTGAAGGTTAAGATTGCCTCATTTAACCATTGTGACACCGATTCCACTTGATTTGTTTCTACAACTGCTCAAACGGGGCACTTCATTCCATTTTTCGATCTCATAAAAAGAAGCATCTGTATCTTGCACAAACCAAAAGGTAATAAAAGAAGGCGATTCGAAATGTGGGAAGATTATATCTTGTCTTATGAAGGGGCAATTATCTTTCAATGGATTTTTTAACGCAGAGTTTGTGAAATTAGCTCTTAGCGATCAAACATGGACTCCATAAAAATGTTTTTTAATGACATTTCGTCTCTTGTGTGGTGGCTTGTCTGTAATAATGGAGCACGACATACCTCCAGACTGTGTAACCTATATTAGCAATCGTCTTGCAACAAATTCGAATTTTTAAAAGGTTTTTTGATCGATTATATTAATTTATCAATATGGGAAAAACTATACTTTGTATCTTTGCGCTCAAAGAAATAATCGTTATAAATATAACGAGTTTAAATGGAACTAATGTATTTGACTTGTACTTACTTTTAAATTCGATTAAATGAAATTTGTAATAAGAAAGTCGTTTAATTTTATGGAGATCTTCGACGAATAGGCCATTCATAGTCCTTTTACGTAATGCCAATTTCTTTTCTAAAATTGAATTAAATGAAATCAAACTTCTATATATCGAATTTCCATTTATCAAACAATTCTAAGAACATATTTTTATTAGAAGAATAGTTTCTATATTTCGAATAAAATTTCTTGAATTCAAACAAAATTTTCAAAGTTTTTTTAATCTCGCATATCCAAAGCAGTTAAAATGGAATTCTGAATTTCATTCTTAAACAGAAATAAGGGAAAAGGAACTGTTTATGGATTCCTATTGCTATGGAAATTCCACAAAAGCCGGAGGGTTGTTTGTGGAAAAGCGATTAACATTTTTAAACCAGTCGAATAATATTTTATTATAGAAAAAATGTATAGTATCTTTTATAGTTACTGATTTGACAACGCAAAACAAGCATATAAGTTTTAACAATTATATTTACGGCTAAAGGAATAGGAGCACCAGATTCTTGAGTTGAAATAAAAAGGTATTGACTTGAAAGAAAAATTTGGGATTAATAAAAAACAGGTATTTAAAAAAACATATAAAATGATCTGTCGAATGTTATAATAGTTTAATTGTCGTAAATAAATTTTTAATAGTACAAATTTGAAAAAATACTTTTTATTTTATTTTAAGAATTCTCTTTTTAATTACCTGTTATATAGAAATAAAATAAAAGGTAACAATTTCAGATCCCTATTTACATTTTTTTAAAGTTTTCTTATTTTAAATAAACAAGGTTGTCAAAAATAAGTATAATTACTTTTTTATATTAACGAATTTTCGGATTGGAAAATAAATCATATTCTAAATGTGTTATTTTACGATTTCCGATAGTATTATAACGATCAATATTCAGATAAAAAATGTTGGAAATTAAATTTGAAACTAGTATTTATTTTCGATTATTAAACATGAAGATATTTTTTGATGAACGTTTCACTTTTCAAAACTATAATTTGAATATCAGCAGTCACAAAGTCAGATTTTTTTTCCTTATTCAGAATTTTTCATCACTTACTTTCTGTGTACCATTCGAAGTGCATCACTAATGCCATCTGAAATTGTAGAACAATACTTTTACAAAAGGATTTTCCCCCTATTTTCTTAATCAGACTGACAGAAAAAATGCCTCGAGGTTGCTGACATTTCTAATTTTTCCAAGCAAATTAGTGTTTCATGATTTTTGAGGTTTCCTGAATTTTATTCTTCTATGGTTTCCCTTTAATTTTGTATTTTATTGTCCAAATGGTCTTTCTTAAATAATTTCTTTTGCAATCATCTTTTAGAGTAAGGTTTTTATCTAATTTTTCTGAAACTTTAAATGGGGAAATCCTTAATACCTACTGCGAAATTCATTTTCATGAAAATTAGAAAGTAAGTTCTTCTCGAACATTGGCTTTATTTTGTCATTCTGAATCGCCAATACAGCTTTGAAATTTTTTGGAACAACTTAAATTCTTTTTCTAAAGAAATACAAATATTTCAAAATATAATTCTAGTTAGTCTGTTTCGATATCTAATTTAGCGGAATTTAATTTAAACTATATGTTCAGCAAAATCTTATCATGTCCTGCTAAAGTTTATCACGACTATCCTTAAGTAGATTTAAGGAAAGACAATATCTGACAGCGATTGGCTATTTTACTTTTCACATTAGCTCGTCTGTTATTCTAACGATCTTATTAGAATAAACATAAAGACAGAAACATCAGCGTCGGCGAATTATTTATACCCTTATCTCCTCAAGGTGCTATCTGTATTTAAAAAAAGAAAGAAAGAAAATAGAAAAGTGCGACCAGAGCAGTAATAATTATCTGTCGGGCTGATAAGTGTGCTTGCTATCTTTCGATATTCTTAACACTCCTCGCATTTACGGTGTTCTATGTTTCTCATTACAGTACCAAGAACGAAGTGGTGGACAACAATACAGTCGTCAGGGCCCGAGGTTTGCCGTGGCAGTCGTCCGATCAAGATATAGCGAAGTTTTTCAGAGGACTCAACATCGTAAGGTGAGTCAATAGATTTTGAATTATCAATTTTCACGCTTTTCAGAAGAAATTGCAAGGAAGGAGATGTAAAAGTAATAGAATGGAGCACTCGCCATCTAAGCCTAACATCCGGTGTGTGTGTGTTTTTTTTTCTTTTCTGATTTTGAGCACAGAACTCACTTGTAAATTATAGTTCGATGCATTAGTTGTTGAATTCACTAAGCTTATGGAGTGTTTTATGAGTCAAATTAAGCATTTTGTCGATTTCGAGTTTTGATGGATTGGATTTTGTTGCTGGATTCAATATACGTATTCATTGTTTCATGAATCAAATTCAGCATTTTGTCGATTTTGAATTCCGAGGCATTGCAATCTGTTGTTGAATTCACTGAGCTTATTCCGTGTTTCATGAATCAAATTCATTGGTCAGTTTCGTATTTTGATGCATTGGATTACGCTGTTGGATTCACTAAACTTACTTAGTATTGTATCAATCAAATTCAACAATTTATCGATTTCGAATTTTTCTTCTGGTTTTATTATTATATTTAGGTAAGAAAAATTAAATAAAATAGATATATATCACTAAATATTTTAAAATATTATTGAGTATGATACTAGAAGGAACATAAAATTAATAAAAATATCATTTCGGCATATTTATGAGCTAAATGCTTTATGGGAAATTAGAAGTAAATTTGCAAAACATGAAAAAGAAAACCCTTCAAGAATGCATTTTTGATTTTTCCACAGAATAAGATTAATTTCAACCTATTTCAATTAGAAGTATTTTCTGCATATCTAACTTTGATCAGTAGGGTAATTTCTGCCTGAATTGGAATAGAAACTTATTTTGTTGAATATTGCTATATATTCATATATATTCATTGGTATATATATATATGAGCAAGTGTTTTGAGACAATGCATATATTAATAATAAATTTTCATCGTTAAAAATGTTTTTTTTCTTTTACATTGTTTTTAAATATTGCTATCCGAGTTTGTTTTTCTTCCTTTTCTTTAATTATCTTCTAGTATATTTTTAAATTTAATCTAATATTCGTTTGCATGGTATATATATGAAATTCGTTAACTCTATCTAGTTGCTATAAATACTAAATTCAATTCGCTATTTAGTTAGACTGTCGTTATAAAGTAGAATAAATCGTACTCAGATAGACTAAAAGCAAGTTCTCTTATTCGAAGTTTATCTTAATAATTTATTTTTTAAATAAAATTTATTCGTTGCCAACTGTTCTGAGTTTTTGCTTATTATTTTGTTTTCTTTGCTTTAAATAGTTCTTAAACAAACACATTTCTTATTATAAAAATGTGACGAGGAAAACACTCAGAGATCATGCTAGATATATGTTTTAGGAAAGGAATGCCTTTATTGAATAAAGTGAGCTCAAGAAAGATTAGGCTTAGCGATATGAATAAAAGAGAGTGTTTTGAACTTTTCTCAACACCTCACCTAAAGACTAGACCAACACAATTTCGCATGTTATTTATGTGTGTCTCGAACACCGAACTGAATTATCATTCAAATGACTGGATGCAATTTACATCTATTCGTGATCTACAGTTGTGTGGGCTACAGGAGGTTAAGGGATTCAAATGATAAACGTCATTTGCGCAGATAGTCATGGAAAAAAAATGGAAAAATGAATTCGAAGAAATGGCATCGCATTGTTATTCTTCATAGATTCTTTAAGAATATCTTCTTTTTCTGTTGGATCTTATGGATGATTCATAGTTATTTTTTTCTTTGTCATTTTAGAACGTTAGCTTGCATTTAAAAAACTGAAGAATCATTTAAATTTCAGAACTTGTGTTTTTTCTTCAACAGTTCGTTTATCATCATTTCGTTTCTAATATATCGTGAATTTTTTAAAAGTATTTTATGTCATTAAATAGCGCCAAATTGCTCATTCTCATTTGAAATCATGTTGAAAAAGGGAATGACCTCAAAGAATCATTTGGATAATGCCTTTTCTCACAGAAAATAGTTTTACCATTACAGCTGTCGTCAAAACCGGTAACCACCATTAAGTTTCTTTTTTTTTTCTTACAGAATTAATGTTCGCATTTTTAATCTGATAATCCTACTTTAAATATGAAAAATCTTTATAATTGCTATGAAACACTATAATAATATTTTGATGAATTACATTGAAATTTAAACTTTTGAACTTAAATTTTACTTTTAATCATTAGGAGTCATTATTCTGAATTACAATTATTATGTTCCAAAATTTTCCAGTCACATGTATAGTATCTTTACAATGTGTTAACATCTTCAAAGTATCGTTCTTTTCAATTATAATGTAATATGTATTTTATATAGCCTTAATAATTTTTTATATTCTTGAACATTGTATTTTTATTCTCTGAAGCTTAAAATTCTGATGAAGATGTATTAATGGGTTTATATTTTTTAAAGTATTACTTGCGAAATTGGTTAGTACCTAAGCATTCGCCCATAACTCATGAAAAAAATTATTGCACTTTCGGTATTAATACAGAATTAAAATGTCTCGATATTTTTGTGATATATATATATTTTAATTCATGATTATATTTCTTTCAATTGCAGGAGGAATAATCATCATTTTTGAAAACTTACTATTTATATGCATTACATTGACTTGCATGTTTTTTATTATTGTATCACATTACATATTTTTTTATTATTGTATTATATTATACACTTTTCATTATTATATTACTAGCCGCCTTTGGCAACCAGCTGGTTCGCCATGAGTAATGCGTTCTAAAATTTTCAATTAAATCACATATTCATTAGCCTAGAAGTAATTCCGGGAATTGATTGGCCTGAAAGCAATATTTTCTTTAAGATGATGGACGAAAAGTTCTAAAAGAACACCTTTTCCTAATAGTATTCTTTAATTTTATAAATCAATCAGTTTTAACTATCGGTTATGCTTCCAAAATATTAAAAATGTTTTTTTCGATGATGTTGCCAAAATATGAAATATGTTTTTTTTTCAAAGAAAGCGAGAAAGGGAAAAAAGTATTGAATTAATGATACAGATATTGCAAACGATTACATAAATATGCCATTAAGTCGGGATTTCGATGCATATCCTGTCTAAATTCAATCAGGTTTGCTGTAAATAAAGATAATTTATGAAATTAGTGATATAGATATTGCAAACGATCTTAGAATCCTTTGCTTTGCATTTATTTTTTAAAGAAAATATCACATTTTATATTTCTTTTATTTTATCCTGTCACGTGCTGAAAGTTGCATTTCTGTAGATTTATTTTGCGATGATAATTTTTTTTATTTGAACTTCCGGCATTCTTTTATTTTATCCAATCACGTGATAAAAACATGGTTAAAATATTTCTTTAAAAATTCGTTAAAAATAGAAGCTTACGTTATAAATTAAAAAAACTGATACCGTTAGAAAGCTAATTTTTTTATCTTTAAATTGATGTAAAAATCATGTTCGTGCAATAATATTTTCGGAAGTTATAACGGAAAAACGTCGAAATTTCGCTTAAATTTTAATTAATTCTAATTCTAATTAAAAATTCGAAAAAAGGGCTCCGAGGTGCACATTCCGGACCTCCAAGGTATGCATGTACCAAATTTGGTAGCTGTAGGTCCAACGGTCTGGCCTGTAGAGCGCCAACACACACACACACACACACATTGAGCTTTATTATAAGTATAGATATGCTTTTTATTTTAGTATTGTAACCGTAACTGTTTTCCTCGGCTCTCTATCGGCCGTTGCCATGAACAATCAGTCTATGTCTTGGAAGCGAACGTAAAGCATGATGTAATCCTCCAAGTATTATTTTAATGCATATATGTTAAATGCTATTGACCTAAATAGTTTTGTCCCCTTGTAAATCATGTCCTTTAATGTCATCAAATGTATTTTTAACTAAATTTGCATGATTTATTAATTTTAATAGTCTATCCTGACATAATTAAAATTTTGGCGCCCTTTTAGTCACAGTATTACATTAATATTTGCAGTAGCATATGAGAGTTCTATTGATTTAACGAGATTTATTGGAATTATTAACATTACGTTCAATTGGATAACATAATATTTAAAATGAATTTTAATTTCTGTTTGAAGGTTTAAAATTTGAAGCTTCATATTAAACATTAATATAGTTAATCAAAAAATATTTTACATGTATGATTCTTAAGTACATCTAACGACCTGTTTGAATTTGATTTTTTTAATGTAATTTTTTTTTCTCTCCTGCAGGGGAGGTGTGGCGCTTTGTCTTAGCCCCCAAGGTCGCAGAAACGGCGAGGCGCTTGTGCGTTTCGAAAGTCAGGAGCACCGAGACATGGCGCTCAAGAGACACAAGCATCACATCGGACAAAGGTACATCGAGGTGTACAGAGCTTCTGGGGAAGATTTTGTCAACGTGGCCGGAGGTTTGCTATAATTATTTCTTTTTAAGATGCTATGTTAAAGTGCTAGTCATTTGACAGTAACTTTTTTAGATCTGTAAATTACTCAAATGAATTGGACGGTGGTCGCTTCTATGACTATCATTCTCCATTGATTATCATTGTCATTCTGTGATTATCATAGTCATCATAGTTAATATCATCGTCATTCTGTGACTATCAGTCATTCTACAACTATTATTCTTCAGTGATTGTAATAGTCATTCTGTCATTATCGTTCTTCAGTGTTTTAATAATCATTCTGTGACTATCTTTCTTCAGTGTTTTAATAGTCATTCTGTGACTATCGTTCTTCAGTGTTTTAATAGTCATTCTGTGACTATCGTTCTTCAGTGTTTTAATAGTCATTCTTTGACTATCGTTCTTCAGTGATTATAATAGTCATTCTGTGACTATCATTCTTCAGTGGTTGTTGCAATTATTCATCAGTTCCCTTTACTTATTTATTTTGCTGTGTTTATCGTCTATTTTGGGCATATCATACCACCTGCATATATCTCAAAGGCTATTGATCTAACGTGTAGGACAAGTTTAATGTGGTTATATTTTCTGAATTTCTATTTGGAATGTATTGAGGAAATGAGAAAAAGAAACAAAAAGTGGGGAAAAGAATTGAGAAACGAGATTGTTTTGTATCGAGAATGATTATAATGATATCCTCTTAGTTGTCATGCCACGCACACATCGCACGCTTATGCCATTAAACTATCACTTCTTAAACTTATAAACAGAAATTAAATCATTGGAATACACTATAATGCGGTACAAAAACTATCTATTATCATACGAACTCCTCAAGTATTCTTTTATTGATTCTTATTTGAATCATTGATACTGCATATTCTCCAAATGGAAGATATAATCGAAATTGATCATGGTAAAATGCAAAGCTGTTCATTTCCATGATAATGTGAATTTATACATTATGGAAATTAATGGTGCTATAAGATATACCTAATGTTAAGCTACCATTATTGACTGGAGTCAGCAAATGAATGCTTTTATTCAAAGTATTGAATAGAAACATTTGAGGAGGGGAAGGTCTTCAGAAATGAGTTTTGAAAAATGAAATCGAGTTTATCTAAATTTTGTTGTTGTAGTCTATCAATTTAAATTTTTGTTTTATTTTTTTAAAAAGAGTAAGTTGAGGTATATTGTTAAAAGCAAGACGAAATAGAGGCATTAAAAACATTTAGTCAAAGAGGCAAAAACTAGGCTCCTAATAATTTGGAATGTGTTTATTTAAGAAGGAGTTTAACAATTAAACCTGCACGAATATATTTGAGTTACATAGATCAACATATCGTAACAGCACAAGATATTCTATGTTATTGTTACAATACCTTCAGTTGTGGATTTTCCTGCTCTAGGCTCTGCACGATAGGAGAACGTTAACAAGATGGCGAATTTAGTTTCATATTTCAGTTCATTTATGAAATATGCATGTTCATTATGAAAACAATAACAAAGAATATTTATATAGAATATTTAAAAAAATTTTAACTTAAAATAAATTATTAACAAATTAAATTCATTATAGATTAATATTTCTTATTTTATTAAATTGGTAAATATATGTTTGATTTATCTCTTATGACTCCAATCATCCCAGCATTTGCGTTTGTACATAGTATTAAAACAGATACACAGCTTTATAAAAAACCTGATAACTAATTGGACGTAATAAATCTCAAGGAACTTGACCTATTATACTTGTTAAAAATTATAAGGATTATTTATCATTCATAACTATTTTGTAACTAGGAATTAAGAAGAAAAAAAAAAAAAAAAAAAGACGATTTACATACAATCCCTCTCAGCCTAACAAATCCAAACAGTTGCTTAGTTTGAAAGTCTATTATTGGCTGTCTTCATGATGTTGTACATCATTCAAAATATGGAGTAACGTCGCGGAGATATCGTATATTATTTTTCACTAATTAATATAACAGTCCCGCACATACTGTAGATTTCAATCAAAATAAAATGCTAACATGTAATCTGATGACTAAGCCTAATATTCAACCACTTTTAAAGAAAGAAGAATTTAAAAATTGATTTACAAAAACCATAAACAAATATACCATAAATAAATTTTTAATGTGCTTAATTCCTAAAATATTTTTTAAATAATTAGAAAACTCTCGCGTTTAGATTTGCTTTCAGATCAAAATTCGTACTAGTGTGACAACTAGGCGTTGACTAGTACCAACCAAAAAGACTGGCAGTCAACTTCCAGCCGTCAACAATGTAGCATGCTATAATTTTCACTGCCTGTTTTATCGTGTTATTGTTTTGTGTAATTAATATTAAATTGTAGCTAGGTGTTTGTGTTTGTGCTTTTGGATAAAATATATACTTTTTAGAGCTAGCTGCCATTTTATTTATTTGTTTCGTCAATCACTTAGTCGCAAATGGCTCCCGACGTTGGGCTCAATATTCGTTTTTATTATTTATTATTAATGGATTTCAAGAGTGAAAAGAATATAATTTTTTGGAGTAATGATACAATATTCCTCTCTGAGCAATTAAAATATTTGAAATTTTTTCTTCTAGGAAACAATAATGAAGCCCAAGCGTTCCTATCTAGAGGTGGTCAAGTCATTGTCCGAATGAGGGGTTTGCCTTATGACTGCACTCCTAAACAAGTGGTAAGTGGCATTATTTTATGGTTTGATAAAGATTTAATAACAGCATAGAGAATTTACATCTCTGAATTTTTATACCTATATATTAAATAGAATTATAATTTTTCATTTACTAAAAAAGTTTACTTTAAAATGTTACTGGCTTTCTTCGCCCGCAAAAATCCTGATATCTAGTATGATCCTGATCTAGTATGTATTCTGATGTATGTACATAATATTATTAAAACAGATGTTCAGCTTTATAAAAAACCTGATAACTAATTGAACGTAATAAACATCGAAGCACTTAACCAATTATACGTGTTAAAAATTATTAAAATTATTTATCATTCATAAAATTATCATTTTTGTAAACTATTTTGTAACTAGGAATTTAAAAGAAAGACCATCTGCATACAATCCCTCTCAGCCTAATAAATCTAAACAGTTGCTAGTTTGAAAGTCTGCTACTATGAAAGAATGCTTTAACAAGTGCATTAATGTACTTGTTAAAAACAGAAAGAATGCTTTAACAAGTGCATTAATGTACTTGTTAAAAACACGTGACGTGATTTTCAAGGAGTTCATCGACCTGTTAACCGACGCTACCACAAATTTTGCCTGCCCTTCATGGAATATTTGTGGTTCATATCAGCTTGCATTATCAAATGATTAATGATGTATCTAATTATAATAATTCAAGGTTGATCGAAATTGTATCAACCTGTAGGTTTGCATAAATATGCCCTTCCTTTCTAAGACATTGCAGAGCGAAAATAATTAGTATGATGGCTTATGATTAGTATGATCATTGTGATGGCATAAAAATATAGTTATGTTGGGTTAGATAAAAGATAAAACATTGTGTGTTGCATTTTATAATCTTGTTAAGCAATGCACACATAAAGTACACAATTGGTAGGCTTGGATGATTGAGAAATTCCAATTATGGAAAACTGCTTGTTGGTCGTTGAAGACTCTATCTCAATAGATTTGGCTCGAGTCTCTATTTTTGACTTATCATATTTTTTAATGTATGAACATGAAGGTCTGGACTTTATATTTAATAGTTAACATTACAGAAATATTGAAAATAAAATTTTAATGGGACGAAAATTTTTCTTTCGCTGCATTTGATGTTTTGGGAAGGGCAATTGTTACTGATGTGAATTTCAGCTGTGATTCTGTGAACTTTTTCCTTTATTCTGTTTATTAGTTTTTAAGTTTGGACGCAACAAGAGGTTAACGAAGTCATATATACAGCAATACATGCGTTTATAAATCGTGTCAATATTTTATTAAAATAAAGTCCATCTGTATTTGATTTGATTTGCAAACGCTTCATTTTAAAACTACCGAAGGCATGATGACATGGACGTTGTAATCACAAATCTGAATGGCATAATGATACTTTCAATTTTCCAAACTTTCAACTCCATTCGAATGTGAAGGCTTTTAACTTTGACACGTATCGAATTCACATACATTAGGTTGGTTGGTTGGGTTGTGTTATCTGGCGCATGGGCCATATCTCATCATGTTTGTGCCAAACACGAGATAATGGAACCACTTCATTCTTAACTGTCAACTAAAAGTTGTAATGAATTGTTTGAAAAATGCTTTAAATGAGTTTATAATAAAAATGGTAAAAAGGACTCAAATGAGTTTGACAATACCCGTATCTTTAAGAAAAAGAAAGATGTTTAGTTTAGTTTAGTTATATTAACGTTCCGTTTAAAGCAACACGAGGGCTATTTTGGGACGGACCTCGTAATTTTGAACCACGGTCAGATGACAAGGACGACACCTGAAGTGGCACCGCACCCCCCTCTCCACACCACACCACACCAGCGGGAGGACGTTTGGCCTGACAGATTTAACGTGCAAGAGACCCCCTCACACGACGGTCTCGAACATCGAGTCTCGAACCTGAAACCCTCCGGTTCCAAAGCCGAGACCTTACCACCAGGCCACCGTGGCCCCAAGAAAAAGAAAGAGGTTGTGGTGGGGAATTTCATATATTAGGTATCTTCAGTAGAAGTGAATCTCGAAGCTGAATTTTTAGAAAAGAGAATAGTGTTTAAACTTTTCAAGGATGATGTTTACTATTTAAACCAACGGTTTTGGCATATTTTTAGAACGGAAAGTGCTTCTTATAGTGATTTGTTACTAAAAACACATTTTCTATTATTTGATAAAAGTGATAAATTGACATCTTGAATTTTATTCTTCTTACCTCATGGCTTTATTTATACAATAGTCGACTTCTCTTAAACTGACGATGTTCTTAAAAAAGTTAATCCTAGATAGGAAAGAAATAATGCATGAGATATTTCAAGGTTACTTAAAATGCATTTCATGTTGGCTTAAAAAAAACCCAAATGGCACCTTATATTCTTGAAACTTAAAGTCATATAGTCATATGCAATATATAGAGGTTATTCTCCCTGAGTTCATTCAAGGATCTTTTAAATTTAAAATCTTGGATATTTTTCACTTAGTGACTTCTTCGCCTTTTAGAATTACTTTACTCATAATGTATTCATTTATTTGAGAGTTAATTACAGATGAAATCCTTAATTTTCTCTTTACAGAAAATGTTACCAAAAATGTTAGCTCATTAATTATGGAAGAATGCTTGTATGTTTAGTTGCTTGCTTGCAAACCATTATGCATTTAAGACTTGTTTTTTGATCACCTAATTTGTTAACTCATTAATTATGGAAGAATGCTTGTATGTTTAGTCGCTTGCTCGCAAACCATGATATATTTAATTGTTTTTTTTTTTGATTAACTGGCTTATTAGCTCATTAATTATGGAAGAATGATTGTATATTTAGTTGCTTGCTCGCAAACCATTATGTATTTAAGAATGGTTTTTTGATCACCTGGCTTGTTAACTCATTAATTATGAAAGAATGCTTGTATGTTTAGTTGCTTGCTCGCAAACCATGATGTATATAAGAATGGTTTTTTGATCACCTCGATATTTTTTGTACGAAAACCATTCAATAACTTGTGTTCTTTTCTACAGCTGGCGTTCTTTGCGAGTGGCGAGAACCCCTGCGAGGTGATGGATGGCGAAGAAGGGGTCCTGTTCGTGAAGAAGGCTGACGGCCGAGCCACCGGAGACGCCTTCGTCCTCTTCCAGAGCGAAGAAATGGCTGCCCGGGCTCTTCAGAAACACAGAGAGGTCATTGGATCACGGTACATCGAGCTCTTTCGCAGTACGACAGCAGAGGTGCAACAGGTGAGCTCCACCCCAAATGACATGCATTATATTTATTACTCTCAAATGTCGTAAAACTTTTAAGCTTCATTCATAACTATTTTCTAGGCAGGTATTTTCGTTTCATAAAAAAAAATTAAAAAACCTAATATTTTAAGTAATTAAAGAATCCCTATCCATATGTAATAGAGAAAGATAAACAATGGCCATAAAAAGGCCTAATGTTAGGCAAAGTAGTATTATCAAATAGGCAACAACCTAATGGCCTCATAGCTTTGGGCGTGAGTTGGTTGGGTTTTTATGGCGCAAAGGCCAATACTGACCAAGCTGTGCCAAACTCGTAATAATTTAAAACATTATAAAAGGTACGGGGATTTCTTTAAAGTAAGAGAATATAAAATTAAAATATCAAAGTGAAAATATACATTAGATATTATACATGAAATTGATGTCAAGTAAAAATGAAAACACATTAACATGGTAAGGTTCTTCAATTATGTCTTTCAAATTTGGATAATCGTTGTCGAAATATTGTTTTTAGAAAGTGGCATTTAGGACATTCACATATGATATGCCGAACAGAAATTATGGTATTACATTTTACACAAATTGGAGCTGCATCTGAATGAAATAAATGTTTGTGAGTAAAATAAGTATGACCTATGCGTTGTTAGCACTCTTTTTACGGCTGAGAGAGTCATTTTTAAAACCAGAAATAGATGGTTGGATGGAATGTAATTTATTACCAGGTTGAGAGCCCCAACTATACTGTCATATATACGAAGCCAACATTCCTATTTGCTTGGGCGTGAGAGCACAATCCTCTAGACGTAAGGTCTAGCCATAGGAATCTGGCCATCTGAATGAAGTAAATGCTTGTGAATAAAATAAGTATGACCTATGCGAAGTCTTGTTAGCACAACACTCTTTATACGGCTGAGAGAGTCATTCTTAAAACCAGAAATAGATGCAATGTAATTTATTACCAAGTTGAGAGTCCCAACTATGCTGCCATATATACGAAGCCAACATTGCTTTTTGCTTGGGAGTGAGAGCATAATGCCCTAGACGTAAGGTCTGGCCATAGGAACGGGGAGTTAAACCCTTAACGGTCGCATAATTTTGAAGAAAAGGGTCATAAAAGTACCTTTTTTTTTTTTCAAGAAAATTATACAAAACTGAGTGTATTGTTTAAAATAAATTAGTTATCTCTAAAAATGTTGCAAATAGTCTAGGGCTGCCATCTGATTTTTTTTTTGAGTAATAAACATGATTCTGGGCATAAGAAATAGATTGTTTTAATATTTTTGGCGCATTACTTTCGAATACGCCAGCTCGGAAATATCACGGGCGCGAGAATTAGAGGTAGAAATTTCACCCCATCAATTTCACGGGAGCTAAAAGGAAGGGGTTAAAGAGACATAAAACATATATAACCTTTTTCTCATAATAATTCTTTTTATAATAATCATACTCTCTCCTTCGCATTAGGTCCTCAACCGATGCATGGATCCTAGAACTTACGAACAGCCACAGCCCCTACTTCCCAACATGCCACCTGTTCCAATTCTCTCGCCACAATTACTACCCCCAGGATCTCGCAAGGATTGCATTCGTCTGAGAGGTCTGCCGTTCGAGGCGCAAGTCGAACAGATCCTAGAATTTCTTGGAGAGCATTCAAAGAATATCGTATACCAAGGTGTTCATATGGTCTACAATGCACAGGTGAGAAAACTTAAATGAATCAAATAATTAAGGTATCCGCCTACGTTAAAAAACAATGGTTATCGGCACATTGGCGAATTTTTTTTTCATTGTTATTTTTTGTAGTTCAGACTTTCCTCTTTCCAAAACGGTTTATCTTTTCTAGGAAAAGGAAAGCCTGACCTATTATCCGGGGTGACATATTTTTCAGCTAAAATTTGTCTTTTAACTTCAGTTTTCACAAAACATTAATTTATGATATCTCAAAAACTAATAGAGGCATTTACATAAAAGTTTCAGCGTGTGTTTTAAATAATATGGGCAATGAAATGAACCAAAAGTTTTATTGTTGGTGGAATACTTTTACAATTATAGGTGTTTTTAGAAAAATTAAGTTGCGAATTTATGGTAAAAACGTATATTTTTACCCATAACTTCTTTGCATCTCGCGATTTTTCTTAGACTTTGGCTCATTTCATTCATCACTATATTCTATAACTTGTCTGCAAAGAAAAATAGGATTACTGCATAATAATTTTTTGTAAAGTGTAAACTGTTTTGGATAAATTTCATTAAAATTTACGATGAATTTTCCTATTTCTCAAAATATTGCATTTTCAAATAATTTTGTTGTATTTGTAATATTTTGTAATTGACAATACATCTAAAAACCATAGTGTTAAATAGCGTTTAAAAAATTCAATTTTTCAAAAATTTTCATTCGAGCATAGTCGGATGCCTTCGAATGATAAAAGCGGCGATTCTCTGTGAACTTTTCTTTTAGATGGCATCAGTCCAATTCCAATATTCGATTCTAACGAAATAGAAGAATTTGTTATATTTCGAATATTCAATTCAATATCGTCTTGAGATGAATTTGGCCTAATTAGTAAATTGTATTTATCTATTTAAGAAAGAAATCCACAGAATGACGATTAGAGAATAACTTAAAATTTATTTAAACGTGGTTACATCTCGTAACCAGAACGAAAAATAAAAACATACTTATCGAATGACTCACATCTACTTGAAATACACTCAACGACAACCAACATCTCAAAAATTCAGTCGATTTATCTACTACTCCAACATTTGACTTCTTATTTATATGTACGGCGATAAACAAAAATTCATCTTCTTCAGTGATATGCTAATAAGAGTCATCTTATTAGCATATCGTACAGAATGCGCCAGAAAAACTTATTTGAAAAAGCTCCAGTGCGGTGAGCTGGGTGCGTAGAGGGGTGATACGTGGTGCTACTGGAGAGGAAAGTCCCCAAGTTTGTTTTTCCCTCTAGTTAGTTGCCATCATGCTCTAGTCTAGAAAACAGCGGGCCTTAGCCATCGATAGCTTCTTTTTTAACGTTTGCTCACTTGTGGCTACGCAACGTGCCTTCCACGCTCGTTTTGAAATTCCTCTTCGTAGACCCGTTCCTGACCATAATTCGATTTTGTCGTGGGTTAACTCATTTCTGGACATTCGTTGAACCCATAAATGGACATTAATGGACCGCCAGAACTCCGGAAAATGTTGAAAGAGTGAGGCCGTCAGTTCTGCGTTCGGCTCGCAAACACGCAGCTGCTCTGGGAATTTCTGACACCACGAGACCTTCCTAAATCTCTCTCTCTCCATCAAAACCTCCCATTTCTTCCCTATAAATTGGCTGTTGTGCAAGAATTAATGAGATTTTGTCGACCGTCAAACTCCATGTGAAATGTTGCTTGACAACTTGCCTGAAAACGCGGTCGTTTTTTTCAATGACGAGGCTCACTATGAAATCCCTTGTATATATCGATAAACCACGAACCATAGCTCACTTCAAGAACAACATTCGCGACGCCATTGCCAACATACCGATCGATATGCTGCACAGAGTGGACACAAACTTTAAAAATCGACTTAATCAGTATATGCGCAATGAAGGACGCCATTTAACCGATGCCATTTTCAAAACTGTATGGAAAAAAAACTGGGACATTGTATTCTCAAATAAAAAAAAACGGAATTAAAACAATAACTGAAGTACTTTTGTTTTTATTGACCTTTAAAATAAGTAAGAATCTCTTACGCACCCTGTATTAGATTTTTGCTCTTGTGTGACAGCTTCGAATTAGCTAGATTCGAAAAATTTGAACCGGATTGCACATGCTGCCGATATAAATAGGAGAATTTTGACTTATTCCCAACACATTATTCTTTCTCCAGGGTCAACCATCGGGCGAAGCTTTCATCCAGATGGACTCTGAACACTCTGCGTTCATGGCAGCCCAGCAACGGCACCACAGATACATGGTATTCGGCAAGAAGCAGCGCTACATCGAAGTGTTCCAGTGTTCAGTCGACGACATGACCCTCGTTCTGAATGGAGGGATACCTGTGCAGAGGTCGCTCATTTCTCCAGGTGAGTTGCATGGTGATGATACACATGCGATATTATGGCAAATGTATTCGCATGGATGAGAATATGAAATTTTTGTTTGACATGAAAGTAGGAATGGATGGTCCATTAAGATCAGTGTCTTGGTAACTAATTAAAGAGAAGCTTTTAAATAAAAACAATAAATTTATTTATACCGAAATTTAAAAAAAACATTATCAATTAGGACAGGACTGGCTATTTACATTAGAGATAAAAATATAATATTTAGATGACACCATGGGTTTAAAATGGATGGGACAAAATGCCCATTGAGATTACTGATTAAAGAGAAGTTTTTAAATAAAAACAGTAAATTTATTTACAACAAAGAATTTTTTTTTAAACATTATCTATTAGGATTGGCTATTTACATTAGAGATAAAAATATAATATTTAGATGGTATCATACGTTTAAAATGGATGGGACAAAATGCCCATTGAGATTAGTGTCTTGGGTAACTGATTAAAGAGAAGAAGCTTTTAAATAAAAACAGTAAATTTATTTATAGCAAAGAAAATTTAAAAAAAAACATTATCAATTAGGTCAGGATTGGCTATTTACATTAGAGATAAAAATAAAACATTTAAATGCCACCATGGGTTGAAATGGATAGGAAAAAATGCCCATTCAGATCAGTGTCTTAGGTAATTGATTAAAGAGAAGCTTTTAAATAAAAACAGTAAATTTATATATACTAAAGAATTTTAAAAAAAAACATTATTAATCAGGACAGGATTGGTTATTTACATTAGAGATAAAGATATAATATTTCTATGGCACCATGCGTTAAAAATGGATGGGAGAAAATGCCCATTCAGATCAATGTCTTGGGTAATTGATTAAAGAGAAGGTTTTAAATAAAAACAGTAAATTTATATGTAACAAAGAAATTAAAAAAACATTATCAAGACAGGATTGGTTATTTACATTAGAGATAAAAGTATAACATTTAGATGGCACCAAGGGTTGCCCAACTAAATGAAAACCCATGACAAAACTATGTGCCACAGTAGAGTATTAAATATGCATGATAAGAAACAAAGGATCCACTCTCTCTGTCTGTCTGTCGAGTGAATGCCCACAGCTTTCTTTTCTAAAACTTAACTTAAAGACTGAATCTTTGGTGATTAGTAGAACCTATGATGCCATCTATTACGATAAGATAAAACTAAATGTAAAATAGTAATGGCTGCTAATTAAATCTCTACATGAATATTGATAATTTGACCAGTCTTTCTGGAATCAGTAGCGGATTTAAATATTTTGAGTCCCTAGGTATCTAGAAGCTTCTCTTTTAATAAGATCGGCAATTTAGTTTTAAATTTCAGCACATTTTTAACTCTTTGATGGTTTGTTTTAGATTAATATTTTATAATTTATTAATTTTGAGATCATATTGTTTTTATTTATTTATTATGACATCAGCCCATTTGATATTCTTGTTTGCACAAATTATAATTGAAGCATATTTACCATTTTATAAATATTTTATAACTAAGTGATAGTAATAAAACAGGTAGAAGTACAATTGAAAAAGTGTTATTATTATCTTATTTTATCATCCCAAGTATTTGTATTCTTCCAAACATATTTATTTACCCAAGTAAGAAAACGAAATGTTCAATCAACTTGCTTGTGTCTCTAATAACTGCCTAATTCTAAAAATCCACCACTGGGTAGAGTAGTCTTTTTTTTTTCCCTATTTATTTTGGTTTAGAGAATGTTTATCTGTGTCAGTTGTTTTTATTTCCATAAGTATATTTTTCTTGTTAAAAAATGTAACTGTTCAATTTTATCGCAAAATAAATTTTAAAATGATTTCACTACACCTTTATTGGTTCTCTTATAAAATATTATAAAAAACATTTTTATTAGTATGCTAAAAATTAAGATATTTTAATTATCATCATTGTCTTCTTTTTTTTTT
>JAPMOQ010007423.1:106962-176012 GCA_026543055.1 Argiope trifasciata | reverse complement strand
AAATTGAATTTCATCCGAATAACCTTCGAATGTTTGAATCTTCACTGATTTGAAACATTGATGTACTAGAATTAAAGGATAAATATATCCGCTGTTCCGATAAAGCTGACAGGAAGTTAGCATTAGATTCCAATTGGTTTCGGATATCTATTGGAAGTTGCCTTTTTCCGTCCCGTCATTTTGTATCATTCTTTGCAACAAATTTTATTTTTGTAACATTTCGGCCTTTATTTTTAGACTTCCTTGAAGTTTTAAATTTAATGTTTCAACATATGAGTTATCCACTGTAATCCTGGGTCATTATTATTTTTTTAATCATTAGAGACAAACTAAAAAAAAAATTAATGTAAAAAATTATAATTTTACGTAATTTGAATCAATCAATTTTGTAATATATTTTGAATATATTTCAAATAAGCATTTTCCAGCAATATTTATATTTGTCAAAAATATATTACTAAAAGATAGTTAACCCCTTTCAGTAAGATATAAGAATACAAAAATTATGGATGAAATAGATTTAATTTTTATTTAAGAAAACTTTTTTTATTTTATAATTCTAACTAATTTATAATTATTAATTAAAATTATATTATTGGTATGAATGTCATTGTAATTTGTAAGTTCGCATTCAACTTTTCTTCAAAAATCTCTAGTGATTTCGGATTAGCCCCTAGTTTTCGCGTTTATGTCAAGCACTCCCGTAATTTTTATTTTATTACAGACACATAATGTGTCTACAACTCCAGAGTATTCACAAATTTCACTTATTAGTCATTATGCGCGTTTTCGTCTTCTTTGTAATATTTCACTCTCATTAGTTTCAATATCAGTATCAATTACATATATACTTATTTTCTGATTTTTCTGAATCATGTTGGTCTTGATTTACATTACTCTTATTCATTAAGGTGTTTATTTCACTGCATGTTTAGTATTTAGTTAGTCAGATGTTCCGGCTAAATGCTTATTAGAATAAATGAACGAATTTATTAGAATGACAACTAATAGTTTGGCCGTAACTTGAACCGAGACAGTCAAACGATGTATAACAGTGATCTATGATACCAACATAAATAACAAAGTGCCTCTGAATTCAATACACTAGAAATTTCAAATCAAATTTATTATTATATTCAACAGTAACTTTAGTCGCATGACGAGTATAGCTCGTCATGCCGTATAGCACAATGACGAGTATAGATCGTCATTGCGCTATATGGCATGAAAAATCAATGACTAGCTATACTCGTCATTTTACGGGAAGGGGTTAATGACACAATTTTAATATATGTGAAATTTTTGTGCTGAAAATGCTTTGCTGAAGATATCAATTATGCAAAATATTCTTAAAATGTAAAGAAGTATCGTTTTATGTTATTTGAATCAGTAAATGAATATATTACAAAAAATAATTTATCAATTTTTAAACATTTTCTAGACATTATAAAGCATCTTTAGTAATATAATTTTGACAAATATAAATAACACAGTTTTAATATGTGTCACAATCTTATACTAAATATCCTTTGTTAGGAGTATCACATACGTAAGTTATTTGTAAGAAATTTAAAGGAACTACTTTGATATACCCCCACAAATCGGAAATTTGGCGGCTTTTTTTTCTCGCCAAGCAAAATACCTGTTTTGTGCGCCTTTTTTTTCTCGCCAAGTTGGATTCTTGCTGAAAAAACCTAAATTGGCAACACCAAAATAAGAAACAGCAACCCTAAAAAGTCCGTAGGGAGTGCCAGATTTGGCGCATAATTTTTGGGTGGGTATATCAAAGTTGTACCAATTTAAATAATATCAAACACAACTATATTCCTAGTGAATCATCTGGTCGCGAAAGGCAGCAAAAATTAATATTTTCATTAACAAACATCATGTTTGCTCTATAATTTTCTCATTTTTGTATCAATCTCAGGCGACCATCTAGGGCCATCTAATTGTCAAAATCGGTTTAACAAGAAGAAGTACATGGCTAAGCTTTGATATACAGTCATTTAACTCCTTGCGAGATTGTCAATTTTTCGGTGACGCTTTGTTTGGTGTTACATTGCCGTCATTTTTTTAAAACTTTATTTCGATTTTTTTCTGTTCATATCGCTTGATTGTTTCCTGCTGCACTATACTCCTTCTACTTACTTTCATTATCGATTAAATTTTTTTTGCATGCATACTATTTCACTGTATTTATTGATTTGTTTTTTCTACATTTCCGTTAATTTGCATATTATTATAATATAAGAACCATATTATTAGAATCACTACTTTTGCCGTCAGCGCCTCATTCGACCATTTCGCTAAAATTTGGCGATAAAACAAATTTTTTTGGCGAAAATGACTATATCAAAGCTTTTTCGAAGTACATAACGGTAAAAATATATTTAAGGGTGCTCCTTTGGCAATTTTTGTTTGGCGCCATGCCTGCTCGCGTGGAACACCGTGAAAACAGGAATGGCGGCCAAAACATAAAGGAATTTCGGTATTTTCCCGTTATACTGGCGCAGGCGAAAAGTCACCAATAATGATGCAACCAATGCCAAACGGAATATCGCCGGCAGTAACCTTTTACCGCTACATTTTAAAAGAAAGTCGCGGCCATTTTGTCACCGGCTCCAAAATGGCGACTGTGTGCTGTTGCCAAAAAGTCTGCTTGACGAGATTTGCGCCAGTATGATGGAAAACTACCTAAATTTCGGTCCACAAAACCGTGCATTGGCAATCACAACTTGGCGAGAATCAAGGGGCACCCTCAAATATAAGCTAACCCAAAACTGGTAAAAAACTGGAACTACTTTAATATACCCCCCCTCCCAAATCGGAAATTTGGTAACTTTTTTTTCTCGCCAAGCAAAATACCTGTTTTTGGTGTCTTTTTTTTTTCTCACCAAGACGGATTCTCGCTGAAAAAACCTAAATTGGCAACATCAAAATAAGAAACAGCGGAACAACTTTGATATACCCCCCAAAAAATTACGCGCCAAATCTGGCACTCCCTGCGGATTTTTTAGAGTTGCTGTTTCTTATTTTGGTGTTGCCAATTTTGGTTTTTTCAGCTTTCAGGTTTTTGCTGTTGCCAAATTTAGTACTTTCTTATTTGTATTTAGCGAGAATGCATCTTAGCGAGAGAGAAAAGGCGCCAAAAACAGATATTTTGCTTGGAGAGATAAAAAAGTCGCCAAATTTGCGATTTGGGGTGGTTATATTAAAGTAGTTCCGAAACAGCAACCCTAAAAAGTCCATACTGAGTGCCAGATTTGGCGCGTAATTTTTGGGGGTATTTTTGGGCGCGTATTTTTGGGGGTATTGTTCCAAATATTGAAATATAATATTATCAAATTGTCGCCATAACAAACTCTGTTTAGAATTCAACTTTTACTTATTCCAGTTAACTACGGAGTGCATTCAAGTCCAGCGTAACAGCGAAGTCCGGCCAAATGGCGACGCAATGGTCACTTTCCCTGCAGCCAGAATAGAAGCGGAGAGGGCACTCCAAGAGAAGAACCGCCAGAACATCAACAACCGCTACATCGAGCTCTTCATGGCCTAAAAAACAAGATTGAAAGTGCATCATCTGCAATCGCCAGTGATTGCGGACATAAAAAAAAACTAACCAACAAATTACATGCAAAGTATTTTGTGCACGTGATTTTCATACACCAGTGACATGCACCGAGAAGTCTTTCTGAAAAACTGTAGTTTTGTCTTTATTTTTTTTTGTATCGTTGTGCAACAAAATCACGAAATTTTCCGCTCTGTATAGTGAACTAAGCAAGTCATTTCTTTAGCAGGGTGTAGTGGCAACATGAGACAGTTAACCATTTGCTTTTTATGCAGATTGGTCATTTATGCCTGTGGCTATCAAAGATGGTTGACAAGGATCGATTGATTGGCAATAGAATCTCTTTTAGAGCACTATTATTATAATGTATGCACTAAGTTAATTTGAAAGATGTTTCTGTAATTCAAACCAACAGTAGGAGGATTTATTTTAGTTTAGTTATATTAACGTCTCGTTTTAAAGCAACACGAGGGCTATTTTGAGACGAACCTAATAATTTTGAACCACGGTCAGATGACGAGGACGACACCTGAATAGGCACCCCCCTCTCCCCACCACGCCACACCAGCGAGAAGATGTTTGACCTGACAGATTTCACGTGCAAGAGACGGTTCTTCGGTGGAATCGAGTCTCGATCCTGAAACCCTCCGGTTTCGAAGTCGAGACCTTACTATCAGGCCACCGCGGCCTAAGAGTAGGAGGAAGTGTCGATATTAAGCTTGACATGATAATAGTTATGGATGATTTTAACTTTTCATTCATAATTTTATAAATAGATATAATATGCATTGACACTGACAATTCCTGAAGTACATAACGGATTTATGTACATCTCCCGCATTGTTTATTAAGTTATTGAACATTATTTCATGCCTTTGATACCCTGGATTATTTTCTATGTGAAAATGTGCCAAGCAAGGGACCCAAGCACAGATTAACCATTTTCTAAAAATATATTATTAAGTTAGGGCTTGTAATATTATATCTAAAGAATGGCATATAATACCATGCATATAATACCACTGCAAATTGAAAAATTTGCTCATTGTTTTAATCCAAATCAACAATATATGTATATTATATCTATCCATATTCATTTAAATATATATAAGATCACAATCAAACGATTCAAATTAGCAAAAAAGGAATATTAAGTCTTCAACTGATTGAAAAGAAATATAGTCTTCTGTTGATTTTAAACCCAGAAATGGCTTTCTACTTTTAAAGCATTATGTTTCTGCAACTCCTATTGCCACGCTCCCTGCCTATTTAAATCTGTTTTTATTCTCTAACTTTGTATTCTGTTTTAGTGTTACTATGTTATTACTTTTAAGAAACGTTATGCATGCAATTAGTTTTTATAACAGCATCTGAATACATATATATATATATATATTATAATCTGTTTGTTGACATTGGCCACCCAGAATTTATATATAAAAGTGGTGTGCACTTTTGTTATTAAAATATTTAATCGCAGAGAACAGAATGTAACTATTAACCGTAATAAAATCAGCAGATATTTCCATTTCAGAAAGTTAAAACAACCATCTAGAAAAATTAATTTGTAGATCATCTGCATCTACTAAATATAATCTCTTTTCTGATTTTTTTTAAAAAAATCTAATGTGTTGTCTACTTTTGTATATGTCTAGTCTTTATCTAGATGGTTTGCAATATTTGTGTTTGTATTTTTTTTTATTGCTTTCGACATATGACAGTAAAACTAGATGTTAACTTTTGTACAGGATCATACTATCCACAAGGCATTTTTTGTTAATGTTTTTGTATTGTTTCATTTAGAAAATCTGCTTGCATGTATTAATCTTATTGTCAGATATTATAGCAGACCCTGATAAATTGTCGTGTTTCATAACTTTCCCATAAGAAATGTCAAACACTTTTAGATGATCTTTGGAAATGAAATGCTTTAGATGAGTTAATATAACATTTCATAATCATTATCTAAAAATACCCCTAAAAGTTTTAGATGACAATTGAAGTGATATATGCTAACTTCCAAAACTTTTATTTTTCTATGACTGTTATATTATTCCAAAATTAAATTCTGAAATATTAACTAATTTTAACCCTTTGTCCTCTTGAAAGAAGAAAAAAAGTCTTATTTCTACCAGAACACTAAAAGTATTAAAACATCAGCATTATTTTGATAATCTAGTTATTTAAATTTTGCAGTTTACTTTCATATTTTAGAAAACAAATTATGACTATTTTCATTGATTAAAATAATTGGTTTGGCACTGGTTAGTAGAATTTAAATTTTAAACTATTTTTCAAAAGTGAAACTTTTTAATTAAAAAAAAAATCGCCAAATTTAGATTCCAATTTGTGGCGCCATTTTTGAACCGATGATTTTCAGGAGCCTGTCTATAAATGTATGTAAAGCTTAAAAAAAATAGACGAGAAAAGTAAATTAAATAAGACGATGTAGTATTTTAAGCTATCATTTACCCACATTCTTCTCTGCATGTATTATATATAAACAAAGTCTCTGTGTTGTCCTTTTTATATGCTTTTGTATGCAGATATCTATTTAGTGAATGTATTTTTGTGTTACCAAATGAGTTTTTATTTATTATAAGAGAGAGATTGTGCGAAGAGTAACAAACAGGTGTTTTGTAGAACACCACTATGCATTCCAAGTGCCTTAATTACTGTATATTCTTATTCTGTAACTATTTTTTTTTCTATGTTAATTGTTTGGCGCATGAGCTATTGATACACTGTATGTATAAGCAGAACATGGAACATTAACATATCTGAAAATATGCATAGGAGCAGACAATATTAAGTTCCTCACCCTATATATATATAGATATATATAATAGTAGTTACAATTGAAGAAGTAAAATATTTATATTTATGTCATCTCAAAAAAAATACAATGAATTTTTAAAGGAAATGAGTCAAACCAATGATTTTCAAATCATTAATTTAAAACAGCGTTCAAAATAACATAAGATCAATGGACAATGGTATGTTAATAATTCCATCATCTATTTATACAGTGTAGCAAGCAATCAAATTTATTTTTATGTGTGCTTAAGATTTGCTGTGTTTATTATTATAAAAAATTTTCATATATATTTCAGAATCAAAATATGAAATCCTTTTTTTTTAAGATTTTTTTCCTAGTGTATTTTCATTTTTTGCCATTTATTAACACTGAATATTTTACGGCACTCCTATATATAACTTGTTGATATAGCATGATGTAAACTTTTTGATAGTATAAATAGGAGATGTGTATATTTTTAAGTCATCCGATTTGTACGATGTTATTAGAGAACAATTGTACTCATTTTAGATGACATCTTTTGCTAATTGATTATGCACTTAAGATTATACTTAAATTGTATTTTAATTTTAATGCTGTAGTGCAATAACAATTATGAGAAAATTTTGTTTAATTACATAGCATATTCATGAAAATTAATGGTGCTTGGCAAATAATTTCAACTCATGCATTTAAAATAAGTAATAAATAAATAATGCATTTAAAAAGTTTTTTCCAAGATGGTGCTAATATACTTATCAACTGTCTTTTGTACCAGAAAATATATTGCTTTTAATGTCAACAAGTGCCTCAAATATGAACTTTTAGTGCCTTAATGAAAGAGTTTCAACAAATATTTTTACACAATTGGCAAAATTTGAATTAAAGATTATTTTTAAGACAATATTTACAGTGTTAAAAAAAAATCATATATGGATGTTAATCAAAATAATTATTAGTGTTTGTATAATGTTAATTTTCATTATATAAATCAGATGATAGCAATCAGTTAATGGGCAATGTGCAAATATTTATTGAATTAGCCCAATTAAATTTTTTTTATGAAAATCAAAATGATTATGACCTTTTGTTAAGGTCATAGCCACATCTCTAATGTTTTTATAGTGTTTTACACTGAAGTGACTGTGTTGTAATATGTTGTGCCTTAAAACTGTACATGGATGTATTCATTTATTTCTCATTGCATTATATCTTTGTCATGTTGCTAAACATTCCAATAAAGTTTTAAGTATATATAAGCCTAGGTATTAAATCATTTCTATAAATTGTTATAGAAATGGAAGCAAACATAATGTAATACATCATCATAAAAAAATTGAGCATAGGAAGTTAGTAACAAGAATACCATAATAGAGTTCAGCTAACAACAATTATTTCTGCTGATAAATATGCAATAGAAGAAAATAATTAGATTGGCAATTTTTTTAGCTGGAAATGATGAAGAATGCTCTCGATCATAAAAAGAAAAACGTCACACAGTAATGTGAATCATATGTTTGAATACAGAAAACAAAATTATGTTTACAAATGGGTCAAAAAAATGTATATAATTGAAATTGAGAAAATAGAATGAGTCCGGTAATAAATTCACCAAGTCATAAAAATTCAGATCTTTAATAACAAATATCTTCAAGAGAAAAAAAAATCAGTAAAGAAAAGAATTGTGCATTACTTTTTTGTGGTTTTGATTTGATGCTAATATTTCGATTAACAATAAGATAAGTATTATATACGTTACGCAAATGATAAAAACAATTAGCAAGGCATAAAAAGAACCCCAAAAAATATGGCTATAATCATGATTTAACTGAAAAGCTTTCCTATTCATTTCATTTTTTTTTCTTGTAAAATTTAGCTGCTATTTCATAAACAAAAACAATTATTAACATGCTCTGCATTTTTGCTTTCCAAAATAATATTTATTTTTTTTTTTACAAATTTCAAGAGATGCACAGTTACCTTATAAACAAATGTAGAATATATCTTTTGATCATTTGTATAATCTATACTAGACTTCAGTGCACTATAAAATTTTTTAACATTATAATACTTATATTTATGACTTAGCAAATCTGATGAACTTTTTCAAAAGTCATTACATAATACTTTAAAAATACATTTTATGATAATAAAGAAAAAAAAAATCCAAGGTTTTTGTTGCTGATGTAATAAAATTACAATACAAGGCTAAAATTATTGAAAATGTTAGATTTCCGGATAAATTAATCCGAAATTAGCAAAGCTGTGCAGTGGAATTTATTGTCGAGGAAGAATGATAAAAGCAGTTTTCATAAAAGTTCATATTTATTTAAGTAAAAGTCAACAGGCTCATTCTTAGAGCAAAAAGAAAAGAAATAATACGTTAAATCTCAAAATAAAGATCAAAATAAATTAATATTACCACATACTGTGAATAAACTTTAACAGATTCGAATTCGACCATTCAATCTAAAAACGCAGCGATTCATCTTAAAAATTCCTAAAAGGCAAGCCAACCGCATGGTCTTATATCATCCGAACCTCATTCTAACATCAAAAACCCACAGATTTTAATTCCACAAGTATTTATACTAGTTAAGTATGCGTAATTTACATAATAAGTGCCGCCAACAACAAATCACTAAACTTTGAAAAGTCGGATTCGAATCTTTCAGTTTTGTTTACATGAGATCATGGATTGGAAGCGGAAAAACCCAAAGACTGACTCAAAAGTTCGGATCATTGTCTAACAGAAAATTTATACTCAAAGAATTATACATATTAAATTATAAATTTTACTCACCATTTAACGGAACAATTGCTTAGATTCCGTCCCGCTCAGGTCTGTGAAATACAGAATCAGTGGCTTTGAAGAAATTAAAATTAATCTATTTTCTGTTCTTTCAAAAGCCAAACGTCCCAAATAAATTCTTATTTTACTACAGAATGCATTAGGATCAGCAAGGATCTGCATTACATTAGGACATTGTATTGCGTCACATTGCTCAATTTGTATATGGTACCTAAAATCTATACTCATTTACTCTTAGTTCAATAAGAGAATATAATAAACTTAATACTTAATATTAACAAACAATCGTCATTGCATGTGATCATAAGAAAAAAAATAGTACAAACAGTACGATCAGTATGTACTCAACAAAGCACATACTGATTTTGGTAGAAAATTTTGAATATTACCCTATCAATAACTCAGTACATTCATAAATAATCATGATTGGTTTGTTTAAAATAGACTATTTCTTTTAGTTATCTTTAATTAACTGTTTGTTCAATAACAGATTTTAAGAAAATTATCAAGAAACAACCGTTCGCACCCCCCATAATAATTAATCAGTCTATTTAAATAAAAATTTTAAAAAATTAACCTATCAAATCAAAGACACCAATAGAAAATTAAATGTTTATTTACAATTATATATATGATATAATACAATGAAAGTGAGAAATTTCCCATACCACCCACAATAAGGCATAACATCACTTTTATAAATATTGCCTGGCCATAGCTCTTAAAAACCATCCTTTCCGTAGACTGGCAGCTTCCCTTTGAATTTCTTCATTGTTGTTGGAATTCAGTTCTAACTGTCCAATCAACTGAATGACATGCTGTCTACAGTCTAACTCTCCTCTCTTGGTGTGATGGTTAACAAGAAACTCTAAAAGTGTCACATCCCAGATGCATGAGTAGTATGTATCGCAGCTGTCATTGCACACTCTCTCACCCAAAGCTTTGAAGGCCATAGAATAATTAGGCTCTTCAAGAAACTGGTGTAAAACAGATGCCTGAAAAAGAAAAAGTATATTAATAAACAAAGTTAATTTAAGAAAAGTAAATATTTCAAGGCGATGCTTGGTTAAATTAATGATGTATTAGGTTGGGGAATAAATTCGTAGTGTTTTTATACTTTCTTTTTTTCGCAGCAATTTTTTTTTTGTTTGACAAAGTGTATAGTATTTATTCATTAGAGCTCTTTCTACTCGACAAAACTGTGCTAATCGTCTTTCAGAGTTATTTAATTTTTAATTACTTTAAAGCTCAGAAATGGAAAATCCAGGAGTTAAAAATCAAAATTCTCGATACCCGCTCTTCTTCATTTTTCATCGAGGTCAAAAGCACAGGACATTTGCTACGTATATGGAGAAGGTATCATAGGCGAATTTACAGTATGGAAATGGTTATGCCTGACTACTATCTAAAGAAGACTATGATCTGCATTTTGGTGGGACTAGGAGGGCATGGTGTACTGGGAAATGCCCAAAAGGAATGCCAAGGTCACCAAGGAACTTTAGATAGCCCAGCTACACTGCAAGAAAGAGACTATGCGGCTGAAAAGACCCCATCGAAAAGCTAAACCATACTCCTTCATGACAACTCCAGGCCCCATGTTGCACAAGTTGTCAAAGCCGCACTCAAGAGCTCGAATGGGAAGTCCTTCAGCATCCGCCGTACTCTTCAGACCTTGCACAGTCGGATTACCATCTTTACCACTCTCTGTCGAACCATATAAGGGGCATAACCTTCGGCAATAAAGAGGGCCTTAAAAATCAGACTGGGTGATTTTCGGCTGAACGGCATCAACAAATCGGTCGAGAGGTAGAGAGGAGGACGTAAACAACAACGGCAAATACATAATCGATTAATTGGTTGATATTACTAATGATTTTTTAAAAATAAAAGTCTTTGATAAAAACGCTACAAACTGATTCCCCAACCCAATAGTTTAAAAGTTAAAGAAGAACTATTTTGTAACAGAATTTGTAATTTGGATCTATTTTCAGATGATGAGAACAACATTTGAGCGAACACCCTTCTACACTACATCGACAGCAAGAGATATGATCTTAAATGATTTAAAATACACTAGGGGTGCATGTACAATATATTGTTACATAACATAGATCTTGAATTAATAGTCTTAAATTTAGAGCTCAATAAATTAGATTCAACCAGAATTATTTTACAATAAAATGTTTACATAAGAGAAAAAAAAAAGTAATATATAGAAGCTAATTGCAATTAGCCAAGATGCTACTACTTAGAAAAGATATAAAATATTATTTTAATGAAGTTATTAAAACAAGATAAGACATTTTCTAATAAAAACTTTTGGTTAAATTACGAAAAGAATAATTTTTAAATAAAAAAACATTGCTTTTAAATAAAAAAAACATGCTTTTTTAATTGATATCCATACACATATATATTTTGGTTTTATACACTGACTTTTAATTAATATGTTGAAATCCCAAGAAGGTGTTAACACTTTAAAAAAAAATCTTGAATTACATTTGCTGGCAACTTTTAAATAAAGTTTTTCATTTGATCAGTTTCATGTAAAATTGCCCCAAACTCTGCAAAAAAGGAACATGCTTTGTTTCAATTAAATCAAACAATTTAAGTCTACATGTGACTCGTTGTGTCCTAATAAATACAGAGGCAATTATATTAAAGTGGAAAAAATTAATTGAAGTTCCAAGTTTAAATATTATCAGGATAATATGACCAAAGTCATGTTTCTAAAAGCATAATAATATCATCACATGTAAAAGTATATATATTCCGCCTGAACTTAATTACAAATTCAAGATTTTGATTTTATTATTATCTATGTGTTTTAAAAGAAATCAGACAACATTCCAATGTTCTATTCCACTTAAAATATGAATCTACACCACAATTAAAAATATGGGAAATGTTCATTTGAAATCAATAATGTAAAGTAGAATTGCATACCTGTGTATGATTTTGCAGTTTGGTGCAGCAATGAATCATATGCTTATATTGCAAATCATCGAAGATAGCTTTTGGCAAGGGCAAGCTAAAATAATCACTACTGACCATGGCAGCAGAAATGTAATACTTCAGAGCACTAGCATAATGACCTTGCACTAAAAGAAAAATAATAATTATTATTATAAAAAATTATCTATTCATACATTATTAAATAATAATAAAAAGATTTTCAGCAATATAAGATAGATAACAAAGAAAATGTTTTTATTTTTAATAATTATATTTGCATGCTTAGTTTATACTTACTAAGCAGAATATTACAGAATCTCAAGAAATTTTGCACTTTTTAAAATGAAATTATCTTTTATTCATTAAAAACTTGTACATATAATTATACTTTTGGCAACAGTATGTTAGTACAAAAAATGACAACAAATTTAATTTTAAAACTAATTAAAATTAATTACTTAAAAATTCTTATTAAAATATAGAGTATAATGCATACTAGTGTTACTAGAGTTTCAATTATGTAAACTGATGTTTTAGAAAGATTCCAGCTTATATACAAATAAAAAATTTTATTAATATTGATTAACATTATATTGAAATTTTGAAAAATGTCTTTAACGCAAAGAATATTTTTAATGTGAAATTATACTTTTATTAATTCTTGCCAATTAAAAAAGTATTTACAAAATTTTGTTTCTTTAGATGGGATGGGAAATAGGAGTAATGCAACTTAAAAACAAATTAACTGGATTCAGACCAGTCTTTCATTACATCTGATACATTAAAAAAAAGAAATCAATATTGATATGGTCTTAAATTTTAATTTTTAAAGTTTGGAACTTTATAATCTTCTGCATCATCAGTTTTCTTGATATCTGGATTCAATACTCAATCTGTTATATCTTCATCATATGTTTATAAATCAGAAATCTCTCAACAACCTCAACAACAACAACAAAAAAAGGGGGGGGGGGGAATCTTTTTTTTTTTTTAGCATTGTTTGAACTAGTCTGATATTGAATTTAATGAGCATTCAGCCACTTTTCAATGTACTTTTTATCATTTCTGATTCCTCCACCTTTCCACACATGACTTTTAGAAATCATGACAAGGATGGAAATAAGACTCTTCATTCAGATGGAAATAAGAACAGAAATGGAAATTTAAAATATATATGTGGTGACATCTTAATACGCCAGTAACAACCTCTAGACATCAGTGTACGTTTTTGTCTATTGGTTAAGTTACTGAACTTCAAATCCCAAAATTGCAGGTTCGATCCTTCACCACATTGAGGTCCGAGGTTACTAATATGAAGGATCGAACCTGCGATGTGAAGCACAGTAACTTAACCATTTAACAAAAGCGTAAGCTCCTGTCTATTGGCTGTTACTGGCTTATTAAGGTGTCACCACATATATATAGGAGAAGTGGCATTGTCAGATTTAATAAATAAACAAAAACTAACAAAAAAAGTAAAAACTAATATTTCCTTTTAAAAAATATTAAAACCAAAAAGAATAAAGCATGCTACTTTTAGCAAGAAACACTATGAGAGATTCTTCAATACATACCATACATAACATCTCCCTTCGTACGAAGCCAAGCAGTGTGTGTTGGATGGACTGACAAAGCATGATGTAAAGTGTTCTGGAACACTTCCCCAACAGCTGCCATGTTGAAATTGCTAGAACTGAAACAAATAATATGATTTAGGACATTTAAAACTATAAATATATTATTCAGAATATATTTTTTTTTTTATCTTTTGAATCCTAACTTTTTTTACAATCAATAACAACCATCAAGCAATGATAATCAGTTAAAAATCAGAAGATAAAATTGATATTACATTGAAAGTTATAATTTTCTATAATTCAGTTTCTCCATATTCAGTATAGTAAAATTTTAATTTACAATTAAAATTACTGAATTTTAAGAATCTCAAGCTTAAAAATTTATAAATATATATCATTCACTTGTAATTTGGTCATTTATAATTTTCTTTATTAATACAACTTGAATTATTGTATCTAAAGTCAGTTTTAAGGTTTCAATAATATTTATAGTTTTCTTATAAATTATTATAATGTGTAAATTTTAAAAATAAATTCAATTCAATTTGAGACAAATTTGCCCTCAATTAAACTCTTAAAACTCATTAAAATTGAAATTCAAATTTTTAACAATATATTTTTATGAATTTAAAGATAAAATCTTACTTTGTGATAACTGTTGGCCAAAGCCCTTGATATTCCAAGAATATTTCACCGACTGAATCATCCTAAAGCATGTAATATAATATTAGGTCAGAAAAGAAAATTATAATTATATGGCACTATTGCAATAATGAATTTCAAATCATTAAGAAAACTTATACAAAATCACTTACCTTCAATATGTTATAAAATTTAGCTAAGCATGAAATGATGATACCCAAAACTAAAATATCCTGTTAAAAAAAATTGAGTGAAATAAAAATGAATGAATATATATTGACCCACAAAAGTATATTTATACCTAATAATATCAAGAAAAATAATAAAGCCAATAATCAAATTTTTATATTTTCTATTTCAACACAACATATTATACGGGATAATTTAATGACAACAGTTTCCCACAACTGTATGCACGATTTCATTAAGTTAATATAATATCTGTACACAGCAAGTTAAATTGTAGAAACCAAGTATTCTGATAAATATGTGATGATTATTTTATGCGTTATTTTATTCTATGTTATTTGTTTTTGTCAAACTAAACTAAAAAAACAATTAAATCTAAAGTTGTTACATTAATAATTGATTGAAATGTATGAAAACAAATATGATTACAAAATGAAAATATTACAAAATTCTTAAATATGGAAAAATGAAATATATAGCATTAAATAAATATATTTTAACAATTTAATTTTTGATGAAAGTAAAACATTTAAAACACAGATTAAAAAAATATCCTTACTTTTAATTTCTTGACAAACTGAAACAACTGTGTTCTACAAACAAGAAAAAAATATTAATAAAATATAAATAAGATGATGACAAATGTTTATAATACTGTAATCAGTGAAGTATTTTTTAAATATACCTGTTCATAATAGCCGAGGAAGAATCGCGAGGTGAATCCTTAGAAATTCCAGATGCTGTTCTTTTGTGCTGATTACTTACAGGATTAGAAAAGATAGGAAGAACTGAGGAATACAAATAACACAACTGAGTTAAAAAATATGGAAGAAATTTATAGATTTTTTTAAATGGCTAGCTGAATTTTGAGTAACAAAAAGTATTAATTTAACATTCAGACAACTATATAGAATATTTCATAAAATCATTAAAAAACGTTTACATTCTCCTTTTGGATAGTTAATGATTAGCTAAAGCATGAATAACTAAATAAAAGAACTTTTTCTTTTTTAAACCAAAATTTTCGAAAAATATATAAATAATTCTCATTTCCAGCAAAATTTTTGTTCCTAATATATCTGACAAAATGTTTCTAAAAATGCATAGAAATTTAATTACAGTTAAAAGGAAATTATTCATTCATCACATTACTTAATAGGTATATTACATTATTTAAAAAATTCCTCCTATTTTAAAAAAAAATGTATATATATATATATATATATATATATCATAAATAAAATTATATTTCCTAAATACCAGCTGTTTTAGTAAGTTAAAAAAATTAAAGTGCCTGCTTTCATATTTATTCAACCAGATCTGCTAAATCAGATTACATTTAACAAAAAATAAAAATCAAAGAAAAAAACTCCTACAAAAGGATATTAGAAAACATATTTCATGCCAAAAAAGCAATAATAACTTACTTGTATCCCACAATTCTTTAGTGGAATTCCTTCCACCTTTATTTGAAACTTCCTTACAAACACTTGCAACAATCTTTGCAAACTGTTAAAAAAAGTTTATAAGTGTAAAGATAAAATAATAATAATAATTAAAAAAAACAAAAGCAAATGAAAATATTCTCATTTTCAGAAAAAGAAAATACATAAATTTGCACAAAACAAATAAAATAAGCTATCATTAGCTGATGTAATATCATGCAGTTAATTTCAAGAAATGCAGTCCACTCACCATACAGCAAAACAGTTAATAAAATGGATTATATATAATCTAAGGACTTACTCAAAAACATTCAAATGAATAAAAAGCATCATTTTGAGAAGCACTAATAACCTCTAAGAAAAATATAAGCATTTTGACATATTTCCCTAATTTAAAAACACCAAAAACAACAACAACAAATTTTTAATTTAGGTGATAAACATAAAAATAATAATCCACATGTTTTAATCAGTATTACTTTTATAGAAAGTAAATAAAATCAAAAATTTTATTTATTATGAATTTCACATATTTTAATTCCTTTTCACAACAAATAAACATATATTAATTTTTCTTTCCTAAAATGCATTTGATGAAACTATTATGTTCCCATGGCATATTACAATTTTACTTTTTTAACACAGCTGTATCATACAAAAATAATACTAATATGAAATTCTAGCAAAAATGCAAAAGTTATTTTGTTGAATTTCAAATTAAACATTTAAAATGAAAAAAAAAATTAAATGATACAAATGATAGATAATGGGCGATGAAAATACTACATATTCATTGGGAATGCATACTGTCTGTCATATCTAAATACAGCATAAAAAAACGTATGTACTTCGTATGGGGTATTTTGAGCTGACAATTGGAATGATTGACATTTTACTTTAGTATACCTCAGGAACCTTTTACTATTGCACTGAATCTTTTTAATAAGTTGCTATATGAAATAAGAAATTAAATGAGTTATACTGAATATCTACTGAAATAAACTAGCATTGCCAATTTCATGCTTTCATAACAATGCCCTAAAGTACTTTCAGATAATTTTTCCAACTTAAAGTTCTTCATTGCTTTTGATTGTTCCCATGTATCTTATTTGTCCTATCATTTTGTTGTATTATTCTGAATCATTTAATATAAAAGACTAATACAAAATCATCGAAAAGCCATTAAGATTGTTAAAATGGGAATCAGACACTGTCTCTAGATAAATATAAAGACAGATAAAAACAAACAGAATAAGAGTAAACTAGGTGAGAGAAGATTAAGGATATCCAAACAGTTATGCTTTTATTCATACCATATGTAATTAACAAGCAGAAAAATACTGACACTAATGTGTAGGACAAAAACTTTTGTATATTGATTAGAAGCTATGAAGCTAATATGAACTGTTTGATGAAAAGCAATTTTCAAATTTAGGCCTGAAAAAAGGATTATGATGACTGGATTCTTTTAACAATGATAATTGATTTATTTACTTATTTTTACAATAATTAAACAAATAAAATTCTTACCTGGAGATAAAAATCAACTTTATGTTCAACTTCAATGAGTTTGTCCCATTCACGGAAATTAAGGAGAACAGCAGAACATAATTCCATCAAATTAGGATCAGGTGGAACTTCTGAAATATTGGGGGATATTTTAAAAAAAAATATGAAATAAAATACAATCAAAAGAAATTGAATAATAAAAATTAAGACAATAAATTTATTTTTCCATTTTATTTATTTAAAAATTCAAATATAAAATTTTACTAAAAATTTAAATAAAGTGCATTTTTTATAACTGTACGATGAAATAGTAAGAGAAAATGAGAGCACAATTTAAAATAATAATAATAATAATCAACACATGAAAATTTAATGTTCCGAAAATCCTACATTTTTATATTATCTTTTAAAGAATAGATAACAATTTAGCATTACTGATTATTACATAAACATTCATTTATTTAAAATTAGCGAAGAATTTTAAGAAATTGATAATCTTAATTTTAAAGAAGTCTGGGAACCTATTTTTTCATTGAAAGAATATTTAAATTTACATTAGCATTTAACAAATAAAAATATATATTAATGGAATAGACATGAAATAAATTATTAATTTATACATTCAGGAGTAAATGGAAACTTTAATAATATTTTTTACAGCATATTTACCTCTTTCTTTCTTGTAAGACGCTAACAATGACATTATCCTTTGAACAATTTCAGCTCTATAATGGGATGACTGGCAAACATGAACAGGCATATCCAAAATCTCTAACAAGTCTAAACGTAAATGCTCCCAATTTAAGAATCGACTCAGTCTTGGGGAAGAATTTCGAACTTCTGATTGAATCATCTGATATAGTTGACGAACTTCACTGTACTTCTGCATGTTGCACGAGAGAAAAATCAAAATATTTCTATAATACAATACCATTTCTAATTTATATATATAAAAAAACGTATTTTTTGACTACTCACTATTCAAATCTAAACCACTAAAAGTTTTTGGCATATTTTGATTAATTCCAATTTGAAGGAAGTTCATTATTTTGGAATATTTATAGCAGCACTCAAGGTCACACACACAAAAAAAATCTAAATCATTTATTACAAAACAGATCCAGAAGTTTAATTTTAAAACTGTAAATGTTATATGTTTATTTATATGTTTCAAAATTATTCCAAATAAACAATGAAGTCAAGTTTTCAAATACAATACATATACAATCATTTCAAACAAACAAAGGTCACTTATTTCTCTATTTCACCTAGTTGCTTACAAGAGTGACTATGATCATTTTTGAAAAATTGTGACAATGACTGTGAAATAAAAATTGGAAATTTTAAAATAATCTGAATAATATGGTGATATAAATAAATGCATGTGATCTCAAATAATCCCTTTACCAAAAAAAAAAAAAAAAAAAAAAAAAGCCTAATTTTTATGAAATAACTAATAATGAATTTCAATTGTGCTTTATCATTTTACAAAGATTTGAATTTTTCTTAATCACATTTAAAAAAAAATATTTTAGAAAAATAATTTTATTTTAGACTTTAAAATAGAAAAAGTTTTATGATAATAATTTAAACTAATAATTAAGTATTTATAATAATTAAATTTAAATAAAGAAATTAAACATTTGATTATCCTTATGTGCTTCAATGATGCAGTGCATGAATGCATTTCACAAAGAAGGAGAAAGTTTCAGTAGAAGTTTCATGAGTTAATACTTGGATGATGCATAATGCGGCGATTACATCACACATAGCCTGGACAGAGCTTGTAGTTTACAGATGTGACTAATATGATTTATGATAGTTTAGTTTAGATATTTTATGTTCTGTTGTAAAGTAACACAAGGGCTATTTTGGGACGGACCTCGTCATTTTGAACCACAATCAGATGACAAGGATGACACCTGATTTGGCACCCCCCTTTCCACATCACACCAGCAGGAGGAGGTGTGGCCTGACAGATTTAATGTGCAAGAGACCTTATTACACAATGGTTCTTTGGCGGAATCGAGTCTTCAACCAGAAACCCTTTGGTTCCAAAGCTGAGACCTTATAATCAGGCCATCGCAGCCCTATGATTTATGATAGATATATAGGATTTATCACAGACATTCACTACAAATCCTATAACATTTCAAACATAGTTAAAAACAAATTTTATGTCATAGGCATGTAAGAGGTGTTTGAGATGTTATAATATGCAGCTTTTAACAAATGCCCAATTATTCAATAAAGTCTACCCATACAAAAAAAAAAAAAAAAAAAAAAATGTTTAGTTAAAATAGGATATACTAATAAAATGATAATATAACAATATGGAGATAATGTACAATATTGCTCTTGACATAAAAAAAGCTAAAGCTATAATAAGTTATTGCTTTTTATTTTTCAATTCTTCCATTATTTTTATATTTGCTCATAAGCAAAACATCAATAAATATTGCACTGAATTCAATTTCCCAACAAATTCTGACATTTATAATTAGTTGCAACATGTAAAAATAATTGATAATGAAGAAATGTTTCAAATATTTTGATTTAGATTTCCAGTTTACAGATTACTGTTTTATAGAAAATTGATCGAATATGAAGATTTGGACTAGAGATTATTTTCTATAGCAATTCAACCTTATTATTTGAATTGGGTGTAATCATCAGCCTGATCTGATCATTTGACTTCAGGAACAGATACTTATAATTTATTCTATGAAAATAAGATATCTGTGCAGCTTTTTTTTTATTTTGCGATTCTTAATTTGGCCCAATATTAAATGAATGAAGAAATAAAAACTCCACAACTCCCTCTCCACAACAAGTCATTGGTGTATTGGCAAATAAATAAGAAAATATTGAATAAAGATTTTTTTTTAGAAAATATAATTCTTGTTTTAAATAAAAGAGAAAATATTCGAAATTTCGACCTCAACAAATTAAAAAAGAATAATGGAATCAGAATATTTTATTTAAACTTTTGAAATTTCTCAGAAGAATAATTAAAAATTTCTCAAAACCAAGCAAACTACATCAGAAGGCAAAACATTTTTTTAGAACAACTATTTGTTCTCTTCCATGAGACCTATATTTTTCCAAATACATTTGAAACAATATAATGGACAGACACACATGCAATAAATAATATATTAAACAAAGATAACTGTGAAAGATAAATTTTAAAATTTGGACATCCAGATGCATTGAATCACCATTATGACTATTTGTGTATCAAATTAATGGCTATAAATACAACAGATTTGTTTGACACTAGAGCACAAACACACATACACTTCTGCATTTTACCATATATGTAAAATTGAATTTTTAGTTGAACTTTTTACTTGAAGTTTTAAAAGACTTAATTTTTATAATCTCTGAAAGTTATATTTGTTCCACAAAAATCTTATAAGTTATGTCTGGGTCACCATTACCTATATGTTAACATTATCCATTAACTTCAATTCAAAAAATAAATACTATCTAATCAAAGAATTTATTATAACTCCTACCTTTATAGCCCGTAATTCAGCAGCTTTAGCTAGTAAAATATGTATCATTTCTTGATCAACATTAGGTGGAACATTCTTTAAAAATATATTCACAGCAAGTGGTGTTTCCCACTATAAAACAGAAAATAAAATTCAAATATTGGTATGAATTACTTGGATGAATACATTTCTTCTACATATATATCCCCACTGCAACTCAAAAATAAACTACAAGGATTTTGTATTCCAGTTGAATTTACCATAATATGTACAGCATTAAATTTGTTTAGTAATGTCAATACAATAAGATATTCTGATAAATGGGATAACATTAAAATTCGTCCCTTTTAGAATTTAAATTATGTACTAAATGATAAATAATAAGAAGGAATTTTTTTCTCTTCAATGCTATTTTAAAATGGATCATGGCAAGCCTTTTAATGACCTGAACTATAACTAATCTAAAGCATGTAATACTGAATGAATATAAATAACCAAAAAATTGCTTTTGGATGCATTTAACATTAAAAAAAAAAGTACATATTATATAAAGGGAACATATGGCAATTTATTTATTTTTGACTACATGAAGAAACATATAATGCTGAGTATTGCAGAGATTAGATATTCATTTAAATTATATGTTATCATTATATGTTCTCTCTTAATAGTACAATATTTCAAAGAAATTACGCTGCCACCCATCACAGCATAAATGAAATATTATTATATAACTAAAAGGAATCAGTTACAATCAGATAAACAATATTACAAACCTTTTTATTTAATGTCCATAAGTGCATATGGTTATATTTTGAACGTAGCTGATTCACTAAATGTTTGGTGTTAACAGCTTCTGTGCAAGTCAATAGGCGACGTTCAAATGTTGTAATCTGAACATTAAGATCATCTGAAATAAAATAATATGTGGTTTTTTAATACACAGTTTGTCATAACTTTAAAGCTCTACAAAAATAAACAAAACAATAAAATAAGTAGTCATAAGTTGGCACGAAACAATCAAATAAAACAAATAATAGTGAAATTCATACAAAAAATATTGGGCTAATATTTATAGGGGGGTGGGAACTAAAAATAATGCAAGAACATTTTGCAATTATAGCTAACAATTTTAGAAAAATTACAATAAATACTTTAATTAGAAGTTTCTGCTCTAGTTTATATAGTCAGAAGTATATATTAAAATTACATATATTCATGCTTTTATGTTCAAAATACTTCATGACTTGAGATAAGATTTTTTAATGTATATATTCTTTTAACAACATTGAAATATAAAAATCAGCAACATTCCATACTTTATATAGATAATGCTCATTAAATTGTAAAGAAATATAGTAAGATTATTAATTACATTCTAAATTCATTATAATTGTGCATTAAAAATAGCTTTCATTTCTAAATACAGACATATAAATATCTATAATCTCATATATGCACAAAGAAACTTATCAGAAAAAATCTCGAAAAAACAAATTAATAAAGAAAAAAAGAAAAGAAAACCAACCAGTAAAACTTTTATCAAATTTAAATGTTTCACGCTTTGCCGTTGGACCATATGCAAAGAGAGTTTCCAATTCTTCATTAGTGAAAAGCATTCCTAAATATTTTTCATACTTCTTCATAAGCTGTTTTGCAGGGATGGATGTCAAGCACAAAGTTCTGAAATTTCAAACCCAAATTCAGTTCAACAAACAGCAAACAATACATATCTCTACTAATAATAAAGAAGAATGTGTGAGTCTATATTGATGCTTTATAGGCCAGTCGACTTACAGCTTCTAAAAATACTATTGTATAAAAATATATTTTCCCTAGTATCAAAAATTAAATTTGTAATAGAACAAATTTAATAAGTAAATGAATTCTGAAAACCTTTTACAGATTTTTTTCCCCTCTTATTCTCAAACAAAGCATTATAACAATGTTATCCTGAAATTCAAACTATTATCATTATTGCATGAAATATCTAACTACATGATTTTTTTCCATTGCTGAAAACAGAAAGATTCCATTTTATATCTATGTAGTTTACAAGATGAATAAAAAAGTAAATTTAAAATACCATGAAATCAAGAAAGAAAAATTAAGCTTAAACAATTTTTTTTAAAAATAGCCCAGTGACATAATGGGACCATCTCTACCAGAGATTCATCCATGCAATAAACAGAATTTAAGTAAACATAACTTTAATGGCTAGAAATTAGATGGAATCATGGACGTAAAGAAATATCTAACTATTTGAAATCTATATATCTATCTATCTAACAATTTGAAATTAAATGTAACCAATATTTTAGGCAAACTAGCTGATTGCTTAATCAGACTAATAAATAATAAGTATAAGCTTGTTAGACATTAAAAATATTACTTTAAAAATCAAACTTACCTGGCAAAATTTTTTAAGTACAATCTCATTTCAGGCGTAGCAATAGGAATGACATCTTTCAACAGCTGAAAATATATAAATAGACGTGAATGAAAAAAAAATGCAATAATCAAAAATAAAAATAAGTACTAGATTGGAAACAAAGTTAAATAATTAAGTTATCTTATTTTAAGCCAAAATTGTTAGTGAAAAGAAAGAGAAAATGTTGAATAGAACAGTTAATATTAAGAAAAATTAAGTATTACATTAAAAAATGTCATGGTTTCCAGACAAAAAAAAAATTCATTTTACAACACAGTTGATTAAGGTGGACATCTAACAATTTTGCTATTAATCATTATCAAAAAATATATTCTCCACAGTTTCTTTAATTAAATCAATTGTTCTATAGTAGTTTCATGGTGAAGCTATATATATCAAAATAAATTTTGATGTTTTGTTAACAATATGAAAATATAACAGAACAGAAATGATTGTGAAATCAGAAAATTTTCATTTCCCTCATACTGTGGAATATTGCCTCTAAATTTATAAACTTTCCAAAATAAACTAAAAATATTACTTTTAATTTTCAGTGACATAAGAAATTTACTTCATCACAGCTTTAATCATAGATCTTTCAAACTACTAATGCAAAAAACAAAAACTTATTTTGCTTTTAGATATAAATTCTTACCAGATGACTATTCAATTTAAATTTATTTTAATCTAAGATGGCAAAATCATTGAATGCAGGTAATTAATAGAAACTTTAAAAGAATTGCTTTATTTTTGATGCCGTATTAGACTCAAATAGTTTATAAAAAATGGTTAGTAAAAAGTTTTCTGTTTATAAGCAATAAATTTGCAGATTCCTTTCAGATTAATTACTAATGATCGTTTTAAAATTTTATTTATACTCAAACTAAAATGCAAAATAAAAAACAGACCTTTGCTAGTCATTAACCATTAACTAATTTCTCAAATATTATATATTTACATAATCAAGCTTTCTTTGAAAAATTGTTCTAAAATATTCTTATTGATTCTAAAACATTCTTATTAAGAAAAACTCACTGTTTTATAATTGCTTACTTCACATAGTACTAATGATGACTTTTCTTCGTGTATTTTCAAAAATGAGCTCCAATTACTAATCACAGCTTCACCACTCATAGTTCGCCTTATTGCATTTGAAAATATTACATATAGTAACAAATCAGTTTTTCTAGAATAAATAAATAAAAATTAACTGTATGGAAATGATAATATATTCTAAAAAATATTAAAAGGTTAACATAGCTTTGATGTAAACTAAACTGTGATGACTTAAAATAAATGTTAACAATTACAAAATAATAATATAATAATTTGCGATAGCAATAAAAAATCTTGTATTAAAAATTATTTAAAATCTACATGAAGCAGTGATCTATTACATCCCATGGCCTACAATCAATAATAACCATCAGATAATTATTTTAACTAATATAATCACGACAAATAATTATAACAAAAGTAATTACAATAATTAATAAGTGATTATGTATGATACATTGATATCTTCAACAGGCTTTAGTTAAAAAAATAATAAAGTTTATATTCAAGTGAACAATAAATTCATTATCATATATTTAAATTTCAGAAAATGAACTTAAATGTATTCAATATTTTACAATTATATGTGCTACATACATGATTTATGATCCTATATTATACATAACCAAATAAGTTAATATGAGAGAAAGAGTGCAAATTTACTATTTACAAAACATGTACTACAGTAAATTATTAATTTTATTTTATAGCATTTTTTGTATTAAAATCAGTGATAAAAATTAAATTGACTTTACCCTTCATGTTCTTGCAAAATACTAAGTTCAACAGCATCTCTGAGAGAAATTGGTAATTCCATTTTTAAATTATCACTCTTCAAAATATCAATTGTTTTCTACGGACAAAGAATCATAAGATAATATAGAAAACAATTTAGAAAGTATTTTATCAATACAATAATGCAAAGTATTTTATAACAACATTTAAAAAACAAATAATAATAAAAAATTTTCAATTGCATCCAAATGCATTAAAAAGAGTTTTTTTAATATATACTCAGGTTTATGATGAGTCATTGAAAAATGCTACAATATTTAATCTCTTAATACTAAATATATTTACGATTATAAATTCAAATTGGTTTTGTTAATAAATAATGAACATTTTTAACAATTAAAAAATTGCAATCTCTGGTTCAGCAACAATTTAAAATCTTTGCATAAGTTGTAACTAAAACAAACCCTACGAAATACAAATTAAAGCTGTTGAAATTTAAGTTTATGTAAATACTAACCTTTTTATAACAGTTATGGCAAAAAACGTTTACTTTTAAAATAACTAAATAAATTGGGGGAAAAAAAGAAGAAAATTACATTGTGGCCTTCTTTCACAGAAGTCTGTAGAGTTTCCTTCAAAGGAGTTGAAGCATCACATTTCTGATATCCAAGTATATGAGCACAAGCATCATAAAATCCTTTTAATTTAGGAGCATCCAGCTTACAAAATACAGGATCTTTCAGCTGTAAAAATCATTTTTTAATTAAAAAAAGAAATTTATTGATTTTAAAATTTAATATCAAAAGAAATAACATAAAACAATATTTTAAAAAGGCTTACTTTAGGATGGATTTCTGTAGCTTTAATGAAATGTTTGCTGGCACTTTCATATTTTTCTTGAAAAAAATAATACCGTCCCAAATCATAGCAAATCTAAAATCAACATTTAGTTACTAAATGGAATTTAATTAGAGTTAGAAATATTATGTAATATATTAATTTCTTAAAACTAAAACCAAATAGATATTTTCTTAAGATTTCAGAATTAACATCAATATTTTTTTTCAACACAATATATAATGTATATATTTTTTTATTTTCAAGCAATGAAAGAAAAAAATATGGACAAAATAGGTTTAACTACATATCTAACACAAGATGAATATACTAGGCATTTTCTCAGAATTAAAAGAATGTCATGATTTGTGATATGATAAAAATACAAAAATAATTTACAAAGTGTTTAAATCAAACAAGTTGTAATAAAGTAGACTATTTACCTGACAGATGACATCATCATTTTGCAAAATGAGGCCTTCCTCCCACTTGTTAACAGGATTTGGGCATTCTGATGTCAGAGAACCAAAGCAATTCAGAAGTGGCATCCGAACAATTTTGTTAGAATCCAAAAATGATTCTAAAGCAACAGTAGATCTTTCAGCTTCATCACACAACTAAAATTATTGTAAAAATGACATCAAAACAAGAACACAAAAGCTATTCACATAATTCATAATTAAGTTAGAAAAGGTATTGAAAACAATAAATGGGAAAAAATAATCTTCTATTTAAATTAAAAAATTATTTTAAAATGTTTTACAAATGATTCGCCATTATGAATGCTTTTACAATAACTATACACAAAACGAGAGTTGAAGTCATGTAATATACAAAACTCTTTTTATGCTCTTAAAGATATGCAATGTCCACACTGCTTAATACTAATAATTAATTAAGAACAATGGGATTTTATTATTATTCATAGTAATAAGAATATTTTTAAAAAATGGAATGTTGGTTTTTCTTTAAAGTAAATGTGTAATTAAAACTTCATGGATTATGAAACAATGAGAATTTTGATATTTTTTATAGATAAAAGCAGAGAAAACATCTTTAAAGCAGATAATCCACACTTGACCCCAAAACACTTGTTGACCATGGCAATAAGGCAACTCATAATTAAAATAAATTGTAAGAAAATATAATTCAAATAATGTTTAAAATCACTAAATCATCTAACACACTCACTCACACTGTATTTTAATTGCAATGACAAAAATATCTTTTGAATGACTAAAAGAGATGACTAAAAATTAACTGAAAGAATTCTTATACAGACCTTTCTCATAATTGACTCTACAACAGTTGGTGATATAATTGAGGGATCCATTTGTCCTGGCCTATAAAAGTCAAACAATTATTTCCTCAGATAAAAATATTTAATTTTTTCTTAAATAAAATAATGTTTTATATAAGATTAATTATAAGCAAAACTACATCAAAGTATATTAAAGTAAATGATCATAAATGTATATGCAATATAAACTGAAATTCAGTTTAAATTATGGATTGAATTAAATAAAATCATTAATTAAGAAATAAAGAAAAAAAATTAATTAACTTTCAAAAACTATTAAAATTTTATTATTTTATTTAAGTTTTCAGTGTATATATAGTTTGCATTCTATACTTTGAATGCACAGTCCTAAAAAAATTTTTTTGGAATTAATAAAGATTCCTTAATATTTTGACAAACAAATATAAAGGTCTATAAAAATTCCCTGAGAACATTATACTTAAGTAATGCCTGAATATCACTGAAGTTATTGCATATTTTAAAGAAGATATTTTGTTAATGTAAAAATAAAAAGAACTTTTTTTTTTTTTTCAAAATATAAAAAGTAGATATCTTTACTTACAGTTGCACATTAAGTCCCTTTTGACTTTTTACTGGAAAGCTTCCTTCAATAACAGCTCTTAATACCCTATAAAAATTAATTAAAAAATCATTTGAAATGTATGATAAGAATCATACATCATCTATGCAAAATATATTACAGAAAATATAAATGTTCAAAAAAGTAATAAAACACAAATATTATATGATTAAAATAATTAAAAAGCAAAAATTTAAAATAAGTTATAGGTAGATATAAATAGGTAAAAGAAAAGTGCTGTAGTTCGTTTCTTAACTCCTATTCTATACTTATAATAAAGCTCAATGTGTGTGTGTGTGTGTTGGTGCTCTACAGGTCAGATGGTTGGACCAACAGCTACCAAATTCGGTACATGTATACTTTGGAGGTTCGGAATGTGCACCTCGGAGACCTTTTTTCGAATTTTTAATTAGAATTTGAATTGATTAAAATTTAAGCGAAATTTTGACGATTTTCCGCTATAACTTCCGAAAATATTATCGCATAAACATGATTTTAACATCAATTTAAAGATTAAAAAATTAGCTTTCTGATGGTATCAGAGTTTTAATGTATAACTTAAGCCTCTATTTTTAACGAATTTTTAAAGAAATATTTTAACCATGTTTTTTTGAGCACGTGACTGGATAAAATAAAAGAAAACAATGACGGAAGTTCAAATAATAATTAAAAAAAAACTATCATCGTAAATCAAGTTTAAAGTAATGATACTTTTAGCACGTGACTGGATAAAATAAAAATAAAAAAACATAAAATGTGATATTTTCTAAAAAATAAATAAATAATTGTTTGCAATATTTAAATCATTTATTCAACAAATCTTCTTTATTTATGGTAAACCTGATTGAATTTAGACAGGATATGCATTGAAATCCCGGATTAATGGCATATTTCTATAACCGTTTGCAATATCTGTATCATTAATTCAATAATTTTTTTTCCATTATAAAATGTGATAGTTTCTAAAAAAATAAATGCAAAGCCAAGGTTTCTATAATCGTTTGCAACATCTATATCATTCATTCAAGATTTGTTTTTCCTTTTTCGCTTTCTTTAAAAAAAACACATTTAATATTCAAGCATCACGGAAAAAAACAATTTTAATTTCAGGCTAATCAATGCCCGGAATTGCTTCAAGGCTAATGTATATGTGACTTAATTAAAAATTATAGAACACATTATTCATGGCGAACCAGCTGGTCGCCAAAGGCGGCTAGTAAAATAATATAATGTCAAAATTACACATATATATTTAATTACACATATATATTTCTGAATTTCCTAACATCTATTTAAAACCACAATTAAAACAAAATACGATTTATGTTATATCTGAAAGTAAAATTTAAAATATTAGTTGTTAAGATATTAAAATTAACAACTTCAAAAAAAAAAAAACTTTAAACAAAAATTTAAATTTATTAAAATGCTGAATGAGTTCTAGCTGATTTATTTTTTGTGGTAATCAATGCTGGATTTTATAAAATCATTAAAAAACATGTTACTGAAAGTATTGTTTATCACTAGCCACTGCATTTCTCCATCTTTCGGACAGCATTTGAATGCCACATCAGAAAAATGACATGTCTTTTGAGATTATCTAAAACTAGCCGCCTTTGGCGACCAGTTGGTTCGCCATAAGTAATGCGTTCTAAAATTTTTAATTAAGTCACATATTCATTAGCCTTGAAAAAATTCCGGGCATTGATTGGCCTGAAATTAAATTTTTTTTTCTGTGATGCTGCCAAAATATTAAATGTTTTTTTAAAGAAAGCGAAAGCGAAAAAAAAAATAATAATTGAATTAATCATACAGATATCGTAAACGATTATAGAAATATGCCATCAAGTCGGGATTTCAATGCATATCCTGTCTAAATTCAATCAGTTTCACAATAAATAAAGAAGATTTGTTGAATAAAATGATTTAGATATTGCAAAAGATTATAGAAACATTTGCATTGCATTTATTTTTTTCGAAAATATCACATTTTTTGTTTCTTTCATTTTATCCAGTCACGTGCTAAAAGTATCATTTCTTTAGATTTATTTTGCGATGTTAGTTTTTTTTATTTGAACTTCTTTTATTTTATCCAGTCACGTGATAAAAACATGGTTAAACATTTCTTTAAAAATTCGTTAAAAATAGAAGCTTACGTTATAAATTAAAAAACTGATACCGTTAGAAAGCTAATTTTTTATCTTTAAATGGATATAAAAATCCTGTTTGTGCAATAATATTTTCGGAAGTTATAGTGAAAAAACGTCGAAATTTCGCTTAAATTTCAATTAATTCAAACTCTAATTAAAAATTAGAAAAAAGGGCTCCGAGGTGCACATTCCCAACCTCCAAGGTATACATGTACCAAATTTGGTAGCTGTAGGTCCAACGGTCTGACCTGTAGAGCGCCAACACACACACACACACACACACACATTGAGCTTTATTATAAGTATAGATTTGACATTCTGGCATCTTCATAAGAATGGAAACACTGCTTAGCCAGGTCATATGTCATCAAGCTTAACAAGTGATATTTAGAAGAGGTAATTTCTGGTAAATACAGCAGGTGGAGTTAGACTTCCCACTTTTCCAAGTAGATTTTTACCGGTTTTGCAACATGTAGCCGAACGTTGTCATGCTGCAAAATGGCCTTGTTGTGTCTCTGGTTGTATAGTAGCCTTTTTTCTTCAATGCTTGGTTTAATTACTCCAATTGTAGACTGTAGCAATCTCCTGTGATGGTTGCATTCAGTTTAAACAGTTCATAATATTATATACCCAGTTGATCCTATCAAATGCAGAGATGAAGCTTGGAACCATGGATATTCAGCTTTGTAGAAGATACTGATGCAGATGCTGGGTTCAGCCATTGATTTTTCATTGCCAGTTCTGAGACGATGCAAAAGTACTTTCATTTTCTGCCTTTGAATCAGTTTTTCATACGTGAAAAGACACCATTTAACATCTCTCTGCTTCAACTTGTATGGCAACCAATGACCTTGCTTTTGAATCATTCTTAATGCTTTCAAACATATCAAAACTGTTATGTGATTAACTTTTAATGATTCTGCAATATCAGCTGGCGCTTTACACAAGTCTTCATGAAGTAATACTTCCAATTTTTTGTCTTCAAATTTCTTTAGGATGCCAAAGCATTCTTTATCTTCAAGATCAAAATCATTATTTTTAAAACATCTAAAAACAAACTCTACACATTGTTTCAGACAGAGCATAGTCACTGTAAATCTAAGAATTCTGTGAGCTTCAATTGCATTTAAAAAAAAAAATAGTGCAGTAAAATTCCACACAAAATCTCTCTATTTGTTTGGCACAAAATTTGACATATTTAATGCAATGAAAAATAAAATTCTTTGCACTTTCAGGAAATAACATATACTGAATTTCAAGTTTGCTTATAGCACTTGTAAATAGATGTGACACTATCATGAACTAACACAATCAATTAAGTAATGCTATTTGTTCGAAGACAGCAAGAAATTATTGAACATTCTAATATTAAATGTAATATGTGCTTTCACTGAGTATGTATCAACAACATGGAAATTCACTTTAAGATGATAAAAAAAAACCAACTATTGAATTAACTGAAATTAAACTTTTATTAAAACTTTGTTTATGATTCATAAAAAGTTTTGAAGAAAATTTATTCAAAATTTTGCTTTTAAAAGCATACAAATTGTTTTTACATTTTACTTATTTATTACAAAAGTAGAAAACTTATTGCTATTAAAAGGAAACAGAAGCTTCACAGTAAGAATTAATAAACAATGTAGTTAATGTAATAAATTTTGGAAAATGCAATAAATAAAAAAAAAATAGAGATGGTTCCTTTCAGATGATGCGATCAATTTTCTTTTTCATTAAAAAAATATTAATCTTATCTTTAAATAACAGTCTTTTAATGAGCTTATTTCTTAAAAATGCTATCAGTTTTATATGAATGAATAATTTTAACACTATATATATGTAAAAAAAAAGTTTATCTTAATAAATATACATCAAGCAAATAATTATATTTACCAAGTGTTATACAAAATGGAAGCAAACAATCCATCTCCAGTGAAATCACTGGCAGTCATAGCATTGAAATTTGGATCGCCACCACTGATTTTAAGAAGTTCACTAAGAAGTGCTTGTTGCATAGTCAGAGGTAATCTGAAATTAAATAATAATATGTAATTTCATGTGTTTTTATACAAACTTTCATGAGATAACAAATTTATTGAAAAATAAAGGAAAGTAAAAATAATTTTTTTCTTTACTATATATGCTGTTTCTATAGAATATTTTATAAAAGCAACATTTAAAACTGATCAATATTCCAACGTGATATTACTTTTCAAAAGAAAAAATTACGTAATCAATTATCAAGCACTAGTACTTTATTTTCTTAGGATTTTAGTCATATGAAAGTTCTATTTGATTATTATTTTTAATAAACAGGCAGATATTCCCTATTTATGATGATGTCGAATATTTTGTGGCATCATTAAGTATATTACAATTTGATTAACTATTGAAGAAATACAACATATAACAAGATTACAAAAATCATTCCATAGTTCACATAGAAAAAAAAAGCTATAGAAAGTACATGTTACAAAAGTTATATGTTACAAAAAAGCTATAGAAATTCCATTTTGTACTCCATTCTGTAATTCCTATTCCTGTAAATTCCTATTCCATTTTGTGTAACTCCTCATCAATGTGATATTCTCTTAACAAATCTATTAAACTGAATTAGTTAAAAAAATTAATCATGCAAAATCACTGTTAATATTATATTAAAAGATTTTCTTACAAGAATCAAAAATTGTATAAACAAAAAATATTTTTTAAATAATATCTGAACAAGATAAAAAATGTTTTTTTTTTCATTATTAATCTGATAAATAATGAAACTTCGACAATTTTAACAAAATTAAATAAAACAAAACTGAAATGTATTTTTGAAATATAGCTCAACAAAAATAGTAATTTAAATGTATGAAATGTTCAACAGAAAAGGCAAAGTTATCTATTCAAAATAACGTTAAAAAATGTTTTAAAAAAAAGCATTTTGAAACCTATAATTGTTTATTTATATTTGATAGCTACCATACAATAATAAATAAACTAGAATGATTTCTATACCAAGCACATTAAGCATTTTATACATAGAGAGATTATTTATTTATGAGGCTCTTTTCCTTTTCCTTACATATCAACTCCAGAGTTGAGAATTGTGTGACAGTTGAGTTCTTGCTACGACACAATAATTCTTGGAATTGGACAAAAAATTTTAAACTAATAACTTGAAACAAATATTTGTATCTTACTAATAGATCATTATTTCATTTTATTTTCTAATTTTTGAATCAATTAAAATTTGGAAACTCCAAAACATTATTTTTCAGATCAACAGATTTGAGACATATGAAAAATTTCACTATTATGCACGACTGAAATTAATGAAGTGCATTATGGTCCAAGAAAACTGTAAAATGAAAATCAGACTAATTTCAATGGATCGGTTCATCAAGATTGTACACATTTATTTTTGTAAACCCTTTGTTTGCAGGCTTTCAATTCAAAATCTTGTCTTGAAACCATTAACTTTATTCTGAATAATCAAAATACAAGTAACATAGTGCAAACATTACAGTATTTGAAGGCTTTCATACACCTTTCAAATATCAATTATCAGTTTATTTTTCTAACATTCAATACAACAATACTTAATTTTCTTGAATTCTTGTGCAAAAGAATGTTAAGGTTGTCTTTGTAAGTTAAATATAAAGTTACAAAAAGATCATATCAATATTTTATAACAAAATATTTCAAAAATATTATTTCGAAATTTAAATTTATAATGGAAAATTTAGATAATAATATACAATACAAAACAAAGTTTACCTTTTTTCTAATATGTTTAAATCCCATTGCAGAAAAGCAGCAACTTTAAGTGCTAATAACTTCAATGCCAATTTTTTCTTGCTTTCTTTGTCATCATTGCCATCTAGAAAAAAAGCAGAAAAAATTTATGAGAATCATATATAACCTCTTTTCTTTATCAGCATAACAAACAGCCATAAAATTATATTAAATAACAATCATAATGAATGTACAATTTGGACAATAAAATAGATTCTTACTAAAAAAGCAATCACTCTATAAATTAATATTCATTTATTTGATCAGACTTAGAAAATAATTAGTTTTTTTAGTTAAATGAATCAAATGAAGAAGTTTGATTTAAATTTAAAAAGATATAATTTTCTTTTATGCTGATACATAATAGAAAACCTAAAATCATACAACAATTCAGAAAAATAGAATTACAATTACTAAAAATGTCCCTGAAATACAGGAGGTATGCTAAGTTTTTATAGTTTTATAATTCATATACAACAGTTAATAAATTTTTTTTAAAAAGTTCAACTTTTTTCTCTACTGACATAAAATTCTTATATTAATTAAAGCAACAACATTCATGTTAAAAAATTTGGTAATAAATTATTAAAAAAACAAACAAACAAATATCATATTTTGAGATATTTATACATATTAGAATGGCAATATTAAGTTTGTGTGTATATATATATATATAAACTTAATAAAAAGAATTATCACACATTACTCATACAAAAATCTGCAAAAGTATTTTTATTTATAAACATCATTAACAGAAAGAAATACTTTAATCGCCCCCAAAAATCAGTTTTCCCATACGGTTTTTATTCCACTGACAATGAGCAATTATGAAATTTTAAAAGTCTTCAATAAAATGTAACTCAAATTTCTGTTATTTTGAATTTGTCACAATGACTTTGTGTATATATATAATATATATATATCTTCATAGAATTAGTTTTTGGTGCATATATATATATATATAAATATATATAAACTCTAAAATTGTTTCTTATAATAGTATTTATCACATCATTTTTATGTTGACTGTAGGATATATAATATGTGTGTGTGTGTGAACAACAGAAATTTCTCTCCATATTTTAGAAAACCTTTAATTATAATTCAATGCGGGATAATAATGATAAACCGTATAACAAATCAAAGTAAGAATTACTTTTTATAAGAAAACGATTTGCATATAGCTATTTTAACATACTGATTTTATATTTCAAGAACATACTGATATATACATACTTGAACATTATCAAGAACATACTGATTTTAATATTTCAACTATATACATTTTTTTTTACAAATATGCATAATAATGACACCTTTCATAAATATAAGTCACTTTTAAACAAAATACATACACACACAAACTAATACAGGATTTGACTGAGATAATATATTAAAAAATAAATTTCAAAATGCTAGATTTTTAAAAACAATTTTACTTCTCTGTCTTTTCATAAGCTAGAAAACACACCAATAGTTATTTTTTCTAGCAATTGATTTGTTTATTTTTATAGAAAATATATCCTTGTCTTGTAAACTTTTTTGCTGCTGTTGCTTCTTTACTCTCATACTATCTTTTTTGTTTCCCATCCCATACTTCTGAATATTAACTATTTCAATAAAGTGCTAAAGTAGCTCATAGTTTTTGTAATATAAATTACCCCCCTCCTCCCAAAAAAAGGAAATGAAAAAGGAAATCAAGGAAACAGAAACCAATGTGAAATGATTCGAATAAATACCTCTAGAATCTTACATGGGATTACAAATAATGTTTAAATTAATAAAACTTTTACCTTCGGTCAATTACACTCAGAATTACAAAGCAGATTTTTATGAACTTTAGTAGATATATAGATTGATAAGGAAGAAAAAGAAATACTATAAAAGAATTCTGATTCAGATATATGATCATGCAGATAAGTGTACTAAGATATATTACAAAGGATTATATATATAGATATATATATAGGAAATAAAACGAAATTAATTGTGGGGTACGATCCTCCTTGACAGTTTTAAAGTTTCCACATTGGTACAGTGCAAAATTGGTAGTTTATGAATTCTTTTAGTAGCCACTGTAAAATGCCCTTTATTTTTCCCAGAAAAATAAAATAAAAATTATTCATTATAAGTCTAAAACTCTATGATTATATAAAATATGCTTAGTTATCAAATACTGTTAAACAATTTACAAATTAGGCAAATCTCGAATATAACACGCGAGTAAAACAAAATAATTAGTTTGGTCAAAAAATAATAAATAAAGTAAAGAAAGTAGAAAACAATTAATAATATTGATTGAAACTTATAGATGGTATATTGTTACTTAATCAGTGCCAATTCATGTAGATACAGGAAAGTTGCGTTCAGTTATATATATATATACACACACTGAAGTGACAAAAGTCATGGGATAGTAATATGCAAATATACAGATGGCAGTAGTATCGCAGCGAAAAAGTATATATGCGCAATTCGTTTTCCAGAGCTTTCATTTGTGTTCAAGTTATTCATGTGAACAGGTTTTTCGTGATTTATCGCGGCACGACGAGAATTAACAAACTTTGAACGTGGAATGTAGGTTGGAGCTAGACGCATGGGTCATTCCATTGCAGATATCGTTAGTAAATTCAACATTCCGAGATCCACAGTATCAAGAGTGTGCCGAGAGTATGAAATTTCAGGCATCACATCCCATCATGGACAGCGCAGTGGACGACCATCTGTACTTAACGACCGAGACCGCCGACGTCTGTGTAGAATGGTCAATGTTAATAGACACGCAACACTTTGTCAAATAACTGCAGGAATCAATGTGGGACGCATTCGATAGGACTGTGCGGTGAAATTTGTCTTCCTTGGGCTATTACAGCAGAAGACCGACTTGAGTGCCTTTACTGACAGCACGACATCGCCTGCAGCGACTCTCCTGGGCTCGTGAGCATACCGACTGGTCCCTAGACCAGTGGAAAACCGTGGCGTGGTCAGATGAGTCACGATTTCAGTTTTTACGAGCTGATGGTAGAGTTCGAGCGTGGCACAGACCCCACGAAGCCATGGACCCAAACTGTCAGCAAGGCACTGTTCAAGCTGGTGGTGGCTGCATAATGGTGTGGGCTGTTTTTACATGGCATGGACTCGGTCCTCTGGTGCAACTGAACCAATCATTGACTGGGAATGGTTATGTTCAGCTGCTTGCGGATCACTTGCAGCCATTCATGGACTTCTCGTACCCACACAACGATGGGATTTTTATGGATGACAACAGTTATGGCCCATGTCAACGGGCCATAACTGTTCACGATTGGTTTGAAGAACATTCCGGACAATTCCAGCGCATGATCTGGCTGCCTAGATTGCCCGATATGAATCCCATCGAGCATTTATGGGACATCATCGAAAGGTCCGTTCGTGCCCAAGCTCCTGCACCATCCACACTTTCACAATTATAGACGTCTATACAGACAGCATGGCTCAATATTCCTGCAGAGGACTTTCAACGACTTGTGGACTCCATGAAACGTCGGGTTGTTGCACTTCGCCGGGCAAAAGGAGGACCGACACGATATTAACAGTCATCCCATGACTTTTGTCACTTCAGTGTATTATATAGAATATGAATCTAATAAATTCCAAAGTAATTGTTACATTTTAGTACAATCAAATTTTAATCACTAATAATTGAAATCCTGAAAATTAAGCACAAATGTGATTTTTTTTTTTTTTTTTTTTACTTCATAGGATAGTCTTGCATAGTGCACAGATACATATAGCTTCAATACGGTAAAGAGGTGGTTTGTAAGTTGCTATAAATTATTATGCTTAATTGCAACTGATTAAAATTAGCAGAGATAAGAATAAATTTGATATTTAAATATTACTTTAATGTATAAGAATTAACTAGTTTCCTTCATAGAGTGAAACTAAAAAATAATTGGAAATAAAATATCGAAAGTCACAATTTATAAAGAATTAGAAAAATACATAATTAAGTCCAAAATATATATCAAATGTATAATAGTTACATGACATGTACATATGCTTTCTAAATATTTTTTTACTGTCACGTATTTTCTTTATTATTTTGAGTACAAGCAGTCACCATAAGTTTATATTAACTAAATTGCTCAACCTATAAATCAAATAGATGATAAAAAAAGGTGATTAGATCAGCACTTTTTTTCGTATTTTTAAATATTTAATTATTTACGCTATAGATATAAATTCTAAAATGAAGTGGATATTAATTACTAAAGATAAAAAACTGAAGAAGATATATACAAAAAAATCCCCCATATTTGGTACCTTATTAGAATTAAAAGAAAAATAAGGTATTTCATATGAAGTACTTGGATGTCAACAAAAAACTTTACCATGTTAAAAATGGTGATAAAAATTTATTAAGAAAAATGGATATTTAAATAGAAATAATGTAGTCTAAACATACTTTTAGAATGTTCATTGTCAGTAACCATCTCTTCTGAACCATTTCCAAACATTGGAGAGAGTGCAAAAGGTGAAGTATTGCCATGTTGATTATGATTCATGTTTCCAGCTTGATCTACATTTGATGGAGTCATGGAATTCCCCAGAAATTTTATTATTAAATCAGTCGGACCAGGATCTGAAAACAAATTCCATACTTTTGTTATTTGTGTATTAACTATATCCAATGATTAAAGTCAAAGAGTTTCATGCAACCAGCAATTATCATTTAAAATATCATGGAAAGGTTAACGTTCGTTAACTATAATACAGATTCAACCAGTTCCAGCCTATTCAGTATGAACTGGATAGGCTGGAAACAGAAATTGTACGGCAGCAAGTGCTTACCATTTGAGAGAATAAAAAAACTGTTCAAATAAAATGTTAAATGAATGATGAATTTAATTAATAATATTAAATAAGTGTCTTTCTATCATATATATATTATGTATAGTAAAAAAAAGAGAAGTTGGAACAAGTTTTTTCCAAAAATCGAGCAACACATTTTCTTTTTCTTTAAAATGCAAAACTCAATATTATTTAAACAAATATAATAAAAAACAGAGTATTTTTTAAATGAGATTCTTAATGTTTTATCAAAAATACTATTCAATTTTAAATATTTTTCGAGAGTATTTTAATGAGTTACCTGAATTTGGTTCCGAAAGATATTTTTCTAAGAGATTAGGATTCAATAAAAATTCAAACCACAAAACTTTCTCGACAGATGGAGGTCTATATCTGCTTCGTGCATCAAACATTTTATTATAATTTTGCCTTTAATTTTTCTCCTCTATGTAAAAATCAATTTAATCCAAACTACCGCAAATGTAATTTTCAAACCACAACAAACATTTTTCAACATAACACATCACATCACTTCATCAATAATGAAAAACGAACGGGCATAAGAGTAATTTTTTTAAATTTCTATTTAAAAAACAATTTTGACTTTAAAAATTGCATATTTAATTTAATAATCTTTTATTTCATTCAATTTTAGGAAAACTATTAAAAATTACAGTTTGAGGTCATGCGTGCCATGAGTCACGTATTATTCTTCAAAAGTTAAGTTGCGTATTATTCTTTAAATGGTTTTCTTAAGAAGATTATATAATTTGTTGGGATTGTAATTTGTTGCATATTCATCTGATCGAAAACATTTATTTCATTAGCTTGTCTTTTTAGTCTTTTTAATTTCCTATTTTGTTTCGTTTTTAACTTCACTGCTAACTGTAAAATAATGACATCCAAGGTCGATCGGGGCGAATGCTGTCTGCTAAATCTCTTCAAATTCCATCATCTCTTGCACACCTTCTCTCTTTGGCACGAATCTAACGTGCTATATTGTTTCATATTTCATAGTGAAAGACGAATGATTTTTCAGTTTTTTTTTGTTTGCATGTGTAACTATTTTATATAAAGCATAACTTTTTTCGTATTTGTTAATTAAATTTGAAACTAGACAAAATGACAGATCGCTACTCAAGAGCGGACACCGGTGCTATGCTATCTCCAGATCCAGATGACAATAAAATCAAACCTTTTGGTCAAAGCAGAGAGGGAAAGGCTGCTCCAAGAGGTTCTTTTAGTGACAAAAGAAATAGAGCTATAGGAGTTTTTACGAGTGGTGGTGATTCGCAAGGTAAGAAGGAGTGTGTTCGATTTTCATCTTCCACATAATTGTATAACTTTTTAAATGTTTGCATGTTGCATAGATATACACACATGCCTTTTTTGTTAATTGAAAGGAAATTGTTTTTTAATGTCAATTTTCTTTTGTATTGTGAATTATGATTGAATGATGCAATGTCATAGATAAATGAAACTAGACAAATTCCATTCTATTTGTTCTGCCTTTTTTAAGTTCTTTGTTATCATTTCTTACTTCTCAATGCAAATTGCGCTTTTAAATTAATGGCTAAGATTTAGAACAAAGTGTGATTTAATCTGGTGGAATAATTAATGCACATCAAAAATTGCATTAATTGAAAAACAAAACGATATTTAAAGTATTGGCATCCATAAATTTCGGATCTGTTATTGTGCAAATATTTAATATCAAGATAAGCACTAATGTATAATAAATTAATTTAAACATTAGTGCATCAATGTATCAATGCCAAATATTTGTTTAAAATCATCTTTTATTACATCCCCTTACTTATTTGCTTTTAAATATATATATAATGAAAATGATAGTCTTAAACTTTAGATGGTTTTCAGATTGAAAAAAAATTATAATCAAGACCTTTATTTACTGCTATGAAATAGGAATGATAACCATAAATTTAAAAACAAGTCAAATACTCCAATAATTTTTTTAAAAAACATATATTTATCCGTTGGTTGTATGGTAAATTTAATGTAAAAATTTTATCTGGGATTATGCAGTGTCAAAAAGTTATCCATTCCATGAATATTGTTAATAATATTGATTATATGCTTTGTTATTTTTTTTATTTTTGAAGTACTTAAATTATTAGATTTTTATAAAGATGAAAAAAAAAAACTTTAAAAAAAAGATAAATGATATATATTTGAACTTTCTTTTCTTTAGTATATGGAAAAAATTCATTTTCTTGTGGCTTTTATAAAATTGTTTTAGCAATGAATTTTTCTTTGCAGGCATGAATGCTGCCGTACGAGCTGTTGTAAGAATGGGAATGTATATGGGAGCTAAAGTATTTTTTATTAAAGAAGGATACCAGGGTATGGTTGATGGAGACAAATACATAGTTGAGGCAACTTGGGTCAGTGTTTCAGGCATCATACATAAGGTATGCAATTTTGGAAGTGGCTTATAATTAATTTTCACCTTTAGTATCATTTAATGCATTAGTGGGTTTTTTTTCATATAATTTGTTTTCAGATTTTATAAGTATACATTTTTTATATTTTACAATAAATTGTTCTGTTTTAATTTTATATATTATCAGATTTATTAATAGTTTTATTTAAATGATTTAAGATGAAGCCAAACACTAATTTTTTTATTGTAACAAAATATTTAATTTTTACAATTAATTTATAGTATTATTGAGGTTTTGTTATTTATTGTTAAAAAATATCTTCAATGAAATTTAAAATTATTTTCAATAGAAAACTTCTTGAACACATTTAATTAAATATTTTTTAGATATAAATATGCTGAAAAAAGGAAAAAATTATTTATTTTATTATACAGCATTTCATAACAGGTGTTAATTCTGATTATTATTAGTTTTAAAGTTCCTTTATTTAAAAATGTTATTAAAATATTTAATTTAACTATTTATAGTTTGAATAGTTAATGTTGAGCTATATTTAAATGCTAATTTTTAGCTACTAGATTTCTGTATTTGTCGACCTTCGATTGAAGAAAGAATACTAATATTTAAAAAAGAACTCTTTTTAAAACGTATTAGGAAAAAACTCCTCTTCTAGATTCACGCTATTCTACAATTCATACTATGTATTCTGTAAAATGAATCATTATAAGCATTTGGGATTTTTTAAATTAAAAAATTTGTTTGGGGATTATGTATTTACTGAGATGAATGTCCCGATTTTGGATAATTGCCCTACTTTACTTTTACTTGCCTGCAATAAATTAATGTATTTAACAACAAGCCTCTTACCAGTTTTACTTCTTTTTTCTGTTTCTTCTTGGAAGTCAGCCATCATTCTCTTATATTCTAGATAAATTGTTTACTTTATTTGTGGCCTTGTGAAATTTTGCATATGGCATCTTCCTTCCACTAATGAATTGCTCCTTTGGAAGAAAGAAAAGTTTATTTATTTTTGTTAATCTTTTGATATATATATATATATATATATATATATATTCCTATAGCTTATTTTAAAATTTATGAGTACAATATACTTAGTGGGTGCTAATTTATTCTAATTATCATTTTATTTGATACTTGTAACTTAATTTTTTTTTTTATTACTGTGAATAAGAATAAGTATCTTTGACATAAGTAAAAAAAATCACTAAATTATATGTAAAGATTAATATTCCTAGCTTCAAAACTTTTTATAATATTAATGTTCAAATATTTGTAGTAATATTTTATTTCATTCTGAACTTATATGGATGTTAAATTATTCTCATAATTTATAAATATTAATCAACAATAAATTAAGTTTTACATTATTTGAAAGCTATATCAGCCAAGTGATTAAAGTATTGGCAAAAAATATCTGAAGCTTGAAAGAATGTATATTAATTGAGACATCTAATATGAAATATATTCTGTGAAAATCAGAGCATATATTGGTTCATTTTATAATAATACAATCATCCTCAAATTTTTATACTATTTAAATTTAACTTATCTTGGCTGTTATAGTTACAATTATAGCCAAGTATAGCCAATATAGTTACAATCATGTTTCATATAATTTATTAATAATAATTTTATACTTTATTTATGTAATACAAAGGAGAAATAAAGATTTTTCTTTGCTACTAACAAACAGCAATAAACTATACTGTAAAATCAAATAGAATTCATTATAATTACTTTATGCTTGTTTTAGGGTGGTACTGTTATTGGAAGTGCCAGATGTAAAGAATTCACAACTCGAGCTGGAAGACTAAAAGCAGCAGCTAACTTAGTAAGGCATAATATCACAGATTTAGTTGTTATTGGTGGTGATGGCAGTTTAACTGGTGCTAACATATTTCGACAAGAATGGTCATCTTTATTAGATGAATTGGTTGAAACAGGTAAAAAAAAAATTAAAATTAAAAATAGTCATCATATTACATATGCCTGAAATTCTTTTAATTCAAATAATATACTCTTCGTTATATGAATTAAATTAGTGTATGATTTTTACATTGTAAAGGAATTTGATATTTTCATATAGAACATTTGATTATTTTTCTTTTTTCAAATATAAGTATTACTGCCATGTAACATTGCCATTAGTGCATTGAATTAATGGTTCCACTATTAACTAAAATATTTTCTTGTCATATTATCATTGTTCATGACATCTATTTCAAATAAATTCTTGTACATTTTCAAACTGAGCTGTTAACTTAATTAAAGTAAGCTAACTAATAAGCTGCGAAATTTGTCTTAACAATCAATTTATGATTTATAGGAGTTATAACTGCTGAAAAACGTTCAGAATGTACTCACCTGAATGTTGTTGGTATGGTTGGTTCAATTGATAATGATTTTTGTGGAACTGATATGACCATTGGAACTGATTCAGCTCTACATCGAATAATAGAATCTATTGATGCTATTGTTACTACAGCATCAAGGTAAGTAGTAATTCTAAATGTAATTAGTTATTTGGATCAAATGTTTCATGCTTCTTTAAAAGGACTTTTTCTTTACCGCAATATTTTAATTTGATTATTTATTGTCAGAAATTAAGAAATAGCTAAATTGTTTTTTTTTTTCCATTGAAAAGCAATTTTTTTTAGTTTCACATTTAGATTCCTGTTAAATACGTTAGTATAATGTTCAATGTTTCTTTTTAACACTTTAATATCTTGTTAATTACTTTGTATATTTTATCTTTCATGAATCAAAATTTTCATTTCAGAGTAATCTTGGTTGTAATTAATTCTCAGATTTTATGCAGCTATGCATGTAATGCTGTGTTCAATTATAATATATTTGAGAAATAAAGTTTTTGATTGCTTATGCTTTATGGAAACTGTAAAAATATTTGTATACAAAGTAACTATTATTGTTTAAGTGCTTGAAACTATAATATATTTTTGCTTAAATTTAAGGGAAAAAGGTCTACTCCTATAAGAGTTATTGTTTCACTATTTATTTCTAGAGGTTCCTCCTAAAAGAGTAATCTGTTTTTTTAATAAAGGATTAAAGTCTTTACTATTTAAAAATGTTAAAAAAAACCTTTATTTTTGTAAAATTTTATGTAACATATTTTGTTGAATTTCACAGTTTAAGTGTAATTGTTTCATGTAAATATTTTTTTTGTTTTTATTTTTTATAATAAATACATTTCAAATGGCATTTAGATGTAACATTTCAATTGCTTTAAAATACCAAATTATGTTTCCTGTTATTAGTATGTTGATATAAATGCATGCCAGCCTTGATTAAATGCATGCCAACCTTTATTTTTGTTAAGCTTCTGTTATTACAATCTATTTATATTTGCAGTGATATTATAAGTTATAAATTCCTCCACCTCCTTTGTCCACATAAAATCTGAAAAAAAGCTACTTTCTTTTCCCCATGCTAAAATAGATATCTTTAAAATTATATCCTATCCTTATATTTTTAATGCTATGATACATTTTATAATTATTTTTTTTCAGCCATCAAAGAACTTTCATATTAGAAGTTATGGGCCGCCATTGTGGGTAAGTGTTAATTTCATAATTTTGATTTCATATTTATTATTAATACATTTTCAAAATTCTCATCTTTGGAAAAGCCTTTTATAATTGATTTTATATCTTTTAAAGCTATTTAGCCCTTGTAGGTGCATTAGCCAGTGAAGCTGATTTTGTTTTCATACCTGAATGGCCACCAGAAAGAGCTTGGCCAGAAACTCTCTGTAAGAAGTTATTACAGGTTTGTCAAACTTAACTAAACATTAACATAAACATTTAACTAAACATAACTTAACAATACTTGAAATTTTGTAATTACGAAACTCATAAATGTTTTTCAAAAGTAAAATATTTTTATCAGAAAATATGGTTTTCATTTAGTTTAAGAGTAAATGAAATACTTCAGAAATAAATGGTGTATACTTTATTTTTTCTACATCTTCATTATGAAAGCTGTCATTGCAACTGTGCATGACACTTTGACTATTGTCAAGTTAACAGAAAAATTATATCAGTCAGTAACATTTGTGCTGATTTGCAACTATTGACTTCATGCTGCTTTTGACTTCCCAAACACCAGGCCATTTGCTTCAGACATTTTAGACATTATTAACTAATACAAATATTTTCTGATTTTGGAAGAAAAAAAATTAGAAAAGTATTTGAATGAAGTTGAGTTGAATATGGTGAAGATGATATTTTCTGTGCTAGTGTTTTATTGAAATTGATTATACATTTCTAAAATGAAGGATAAAATTAATCTTAAAAAAAGATTTAATCCAACATGAAAGAGATTTAGATGAAGTACTAAAATTAAATGGATTGACTGCATTGATTTAGTTATGTGATAAGGATTTTATTATTTTTAGATCTAGTAGCATAAAGAATGTCAGTTAGAGCAAAATGAAATAAACCTACTGAGGTAGGATTCCTTCTTTAGTGATGGTAAATGTAACTGCAAGTGTTGAACTAATAAAAGAGTACCAAAAATATTTATTTTAATCCTCTTCACCTAATATATGTTATGATTCAATTTGTCTGTGAAATCTACAATGTATTAAATAAATTATGGTCATAATTTTTATCTCTTTGAATATTAAAGCATTTTTCATTAGTTGTAATCAGAAAGGCTGTATTATAGACAGTTTTTATCAATTTAAACTTATTCTTGCTGATAATTAGTATTATGGGATTAAATCTTTTTCGTGCATTTTATTCTAGTATGCTTATTATGATTGGTCTGTTGCTCAATTTCAGTTACATTGGGTGAATTAAGTATTGTTAATAAAGAATCAAATATTAAATTGAAAATCATAAATTTTTCATTATAGCTTTGCTTATTATTCAAAAGTTGTGGCATTTATAATGTTGTAAATGTTTAAAGTATAACTAGACTATGCATATAACTTGCTTTTATATATAAATTATATTCATAACAGAGTAAAAAGGCATTTAATATTAGCACTTGATAGAATGCTAATGAACATATAAATCAATGCACTTTTCAAAATTGTATAACTTTACTATTCAAAATCATTTTATTGTTTCTAATTTTATTTTTAATTTAAAAGAGGAGCATTAGTTACACTCAAATATTTTTATAAACTGTCAAAGGCTAATTTTTTTATAAATTATAAATAATTTCAATGAATGTAAAAAATTTAATTAATGGTGACTGGGAATTTTAAATGCAAATGGTTTTAAAATAGTAATATTTTCATTCATTTGAAATAGTAACCTATTGATAAAATAATATTTTTATATTTGAGAATAATCGCTTTTTAATTAATAAAAAAATGTTTAATTAAATTCCACAAAAGTTATTTTAAAACCTTTTTTTTAAGTCTTTTATCTTTATTTGTGTAGAACTTATTTGTAAATTATGTATGGCATGCTTGTTAATAAGAAAACTTATGATTAAATTTTTTTAACTGCGTTTCCATAGAATAAAATTTTTTTTTTTGGTTAAGATTTTTTAATGATTTATATAAAGTAAAATGAAGACAAAACAAGGATGAATATTAGAGAAATGAAAGAAGAAATAATTTTACACTGCTGGGATTATTTATATAGTGCGTTTACTTTTTTTAAAAACTAGAGTAATAGTTATTAGATTATTTGCAGCTTATCTTTTAAATTTTTTTCAAATATTTTACTATCAGGATATCAAAATATTGTGGAGTAATTTATTTATTCTGCATGTTTTAATTTTCTAAAATATAATTTTGGATTTTTTTTTTTTTTTTTTAACTTTTAGGAACGAGCAAATGGCCAGAGATTGAATATCATCCTGGTAGCAGAAGGAGCCCAAGATATAGATGGAAATCCTATCTCAGCTGAGCAAGTGAAAAAAGTAAATAATAAAATAAAACAATTGAATTATTAATCTGCTAATGAATTTAAATGAAAATTTCTAAATGCTTTTATATTAAATTTATGCAGGTCATTGAAGAGGGCTTGCAACAAGACACACGAATCACAGTTCTTGGGCATGTTCAAAGAGGAGGAAGTCCTTCTGCATTTGATCGCATTTTGGTAATTTCCCTTTTTTAAAAATTAGATTGCATATTTATTCCTATCATATATGTAAAATAATTCTTTTTAGAATATTATAAGTTAGTTTTTAAAGATTTTTTGGATCACTTTTTTTATAAATAGATAATTAAAATACCTTACTATATTTAAGACACAATGTAATTATTAATGAAAATTTGTAATTTTCATTTTGATTTAACTTTTATACAAGCTAGTGTTTTTACTTCTTCATAAGTATTAACTATGTGCTCATTACTCATAAATATATAAATAATTTCAGAAAATATCATTACAATTTCACCCATTCTTGTTTCCCATGTGTTTTTTTTAAAGGTCTTGTTTGAATTCATGTTATTATAAAAAATAATAATAAATTTTAAGGCGTAAGAAATGTGCATTAAAATCCTGTGATTGAATCAACAGTATGAATTTTTAAAAATTATGTTCATTTTAGGGTTGTCGTATGGGTGCTGAAGCTGTTCATGCACTTTTGGAAGCAACACCAGATTCAGAAGCCTGCGTTGTTTCATTAGATGGAAACCAGGCTGTCAGAGTGCCTCTTATGCAATGTGTTGAAAAGGTATATTTTGGGATGTTTTTGTTTTTGTTTATCTTTGGCTGTCTGTCAACTATTTCTTATCAAGTGTAATTTTTCTGAAGTAGTAAGACTTTCTGCTTTTTTTTTTAAATATGCAGACTAAAGCTGTTGGAGCAGCAATGGGTAATAAATCATGGGAAGAAGCTGTGAAATTAAGAGGAAGGTAATACTAAAATTCTGTTATTTCCTCTTTTTATTTGTAATTTTTCATGTTGATTTTTAATTATATTAGTGTATAAAATAGATTTTTAAAGACTGTGTTTGAAAAATAAACATAATTGAATCAAAGTATTTTTAAGAAATTATAGGTATTTAAATCAGCAACCAATTTTAATCAAATTTCAAAAGAAATTTATTTAAATCACTTTGAAATGTCTGGAAACAAATGTCATAAACATATTTCTTTATTGTTATTTTGTATTTGTTCTTATTATTCATTTTATCAGGGTTTTTTTTATTATATTACCATCTGAATATTTATATTTTAAGAGAAAATTTTAGCTTGTTCAATTACATTTAAAATGAGACAGAATATTTCTTTAAAATTTTAAAAGAAAAGAAAGGATTTTTTTATTGTGATTTATTACTATGATTATATTTTAGTTTTACCAAACAGATAGACTAGAATTATAAATAAGTATGAATTTGGAATGAATTCCTGAAACAAAAATTTGAGGATTGATTGATAATTTCTTATTATTGCAAAAATGATTGATTCGTCAGTTTAGCTGTTGTGAATTAAGTTTGTATGTTATGATCATTTTTATTAAGCTGGATCGACTCAATTTATTTAAAAGATTTTTGGTTTGGTAATTTACTTATTATAATGAAGCACGTTTTCTTTCATTTTAAAAAGGGAAAATGTTTACCTTCTTGGGAAAAAAATAAAACAGCCCTTTATTAAACTTTTTTTTTTGTGGGTTAGGAGCTTGCAGTGTTTTCGAAAACATTAATGAATTAAAATTAATATTGTTGATATAAATTCTTTTTTATATATATATTTGTAATAAAGCATTCTTTTATGATTTACAGGAGCTTTGAGCGAAATTTACAAACTTATAAAATGCTTACCAGATTAAGACCTCCAAGAGTTATATTTGATGAAATGGTGCATGGTAAAGTAAGTTTCTTTTAAATGTGTTGCAAGTATTTCTAAACACTTAGTATTACATTTTTATACTTGTATTTGTCTGAATTAGACTTAATATTATTAAAATATTTTGAATATATTGGAGAAATTTTGATAGTTAATTTCCTTAGGTGCTGTATAATTGTAATTTTAAAAAGGTATTTTTATAATATTAAAATTCTTTTTTTCTCTTATTGTGCTGCATTTTGAATTTATAGAAGGTAGGTACAATTTAAAAAATATAATTACTGAAATAATTTCTGAATAATTTCTTATATTTTCAAAATTTTCACTTTCTATTTAAAGAAAGGTAATACTTTTGCTGTAATGCATGTTGGAGCTCCTTGTTGTGGAATGAATGCGGCTGTGAGATCATTTGTTAGAAACTGTTTATTTAGAGGAGATACAGTGTATGGCATCCATGATGGTATTGATGGGCTGATAGAAGATAATGTAAGCATAGTTTTAGTCCATTATTAAAAAGTTTATGTATTTGTATGAAAATTTGATTTAATTTTAAATTGTTAAATACCTACTTAGTATTTAATGTTCATTTTCTTTATCTATAAATATATTTAACATACATAATTTTCATACATCACATATTTAACATACATCATTTTCATACATCTGAACAATTTCGGAAAAAATAATGTTAGCTATTATACAGTTGCATATAAATATGAACAATGCCAAAAACATTTCACTTAATAAGATTACCACATTTGTGTAAAAAGTTTGTCACACGTTTGCCTTGTTTTTTTTTATTTCTGCTTTCTAATGCAATCTAAGTTGAAAAATTGTTGATAGTCACTAATTTATAATAAATAATGTATAAATAGTATCATATTTTCATATTTATTAACTATTAAATACATATAATAAAATATTCTTGCATTTACTAAATATACATGTTTTATTATAAATTGTATGCATTTTCCATTACCAGTCTGATTTTATATATAGAAATTATCCAAAAGCTCATATTATCTCTCCCTGAATGAGATTATACAATTGAAATCGTTTCTGGTTAACATTAAATGCAACAATAATCTTAAATAAAGATTTAACCCATGAAATTTTAATGGGTATTTAATTGTTTTCAGATTTCTAGTTTTTAACTTTTTAAACATTTGTAAGCTATTTTGACATTAAAAAAAGCAGTATGCATAAATTTGTGATATAAGAATATTTATTTTTTAGCTCAATATATTTAATCTTTTTTATATATTTCATTAAATTTATTTTTTATAGATTCAAGATATGAAATGGTCAGATGTAACTGGTTGGGTTGGACAAGGAGGTGCATTTTTAGGGACTAAAAGGTTATTATATATTTGTTGTTATTTATGTATAGGCTAATGTTTTGATTTTGTCTAAATGAATATGTTTATAATTTGAAATCTATTCTTGTTTGTTTGATTAACTTTTTGCATATTTAATTTGGAAATTTCCTTTCTAAATTCTAATTTTATAAGAAAAAAACTAAATATCGTGAACTTGATCAAATAGTATGTGATTTTATTTCTTTAACACCTCAAAGGAATTGGAGGAATTTCATAGGAAACTGTAAATCTTAGAAAACTTCTTACATTAATTAACATTTAAACATAATCTGCATGAATCTGAAGAATCATTAAAGCATCTTGTAAAAACTTAAAAAATGAGAATGTAAATGGGAATAATAATTGTGCAATAATATGTTTAACATTAGCATCAATAAATAATAACAACATCATTATCAATAATATCCAGTTTTATCAATCTATATATACCAAACACTATTTGCCTAACACTGTCATTAGCTGTTAGTTCAAATAACAGAAGCAAGTATGGTTTGTTGTACTTTTAAAAATATAATATTTGGATACTAATTCTCTTTAATTTAAGGAATAGAGATAGAATTAACAAAATTAATACAATTTTTATGTATTTATTTGCAGAACATTGCCTGCTCAGTACATGGACCAAGTTGTTGAACAGTTTAAGAAATACAAAATACAAGCCCTTTTAGTTATTGGTGGATTTGAGGTATGTTGTTTATTCATCCAGATTTAATCTTAGCCTTTTTGCTGGATGTAACACATGTCAACAAATTCATTTAGTAAAAGTAATTTTTCAATATGAATGTTAAAATGTTAAAGAAATTTAGATTGAATTAATGTATAAATCTACTATTATGTGAGAGTTTGTTACATGTTTTATAAGGCTTCTATAATATTCTATCCAAAACATGATAGCAAGCAGTGAGAAATCTTTTTGTGGTTTTGTTTAAATAAATAAACTGAAAATAAACTATATAGAAAGTTAAACTATAAAAGATATTTTTAAGAAACTCTAACAGGCAGAAATAGTATGATAACAAACTGATAATCTTAGCTGTGCAATTTTTAACCATATGTCTGAGACAATATAGTCAAGTATGCCTTTTGTGTCATCAAATCTCTTAATCCAATCAAAACCATAACTGTGCAATATTGTTCTTTGCTTTAATATAGCTATAGAAAAATAGCAGTTGGAAAAATATTTAAAAGTGTTTTAATTTTATCAAAAGACTTAGCTTTTAAACATTTTTTTAAAAAAAGAAACTTAAATTTAATAGCTTTCTACTCAATGATATTGTAAAAACTATATATTTCCATATAGCAATATTGGTATTTTATAGTTTGCTGTCTACAATTACATATTCATTTTAATGAAAAAAATTATATATGATCTTCAGTGTTAATATCAAACATTCTGACTTTTAATCTGTTGTCAAATTAAATGTTTAAAAAATTATTTATGATTTCTGCTTTTGATAATTTTTTTATTTATTTGTTGCCACCTATTTTACTTTCTTCATAAAAATTTATTTTAGGCATTCCACTCAGTGTTGCAGCTAGCTGAAGCCAGAAAAAAGCATTCTGAATTACAAATTCCAATGTGTGTTATACCAGCCACAATTAGTAACAATGTTCCTGGAACAGACTTTTCACTGGGAGCAGACACAGCAATCAATGAAATAACTGAAGTAAGAACTCTTTTTTTTTTCAAGCAAATTATATAGTAAACATTAATTTTATTTATGTCTCTGTATCTACTTCAAAAAAGGTTTCAAACAGATTTAGGAGGTTATGAAATCGATAGCAAAGCAGTATTTTTTTTTGTTGTTGTTGTCACAATCGTCTATATTTGAAGATAAAAGTTAAGAAAATTGTCCTTATTAAGAAATTTCATTAATTAATTCATTAACTAATTTCTTTATTTATCTGGAATATTGAGTTTATTTGATGTCTAATTGGCTCTTTAGATACATTTTATGTCCTTGATCTCAATAAACTTTTTGACATTAAAGCTGAGTTACTTAAATTTTCTTATTTAAATTATGTTTATTGTGCTTATGAAATTTTCTAATGGAGATAGTATCACAACATCATAGTTCTGTTAAAAATAAAAATATCTAAAAATATCACCTACATTCTAAATTTCACAATATTTTATTGTGAAATTAATAATTATATGATAATAGGATAATTATTATCATATAATTATTAATATATGATAATTATTATATAATTATCATATTTTTATTTGTCCAATTAACTACTCGGATATTAAATAGAATTCACCATTCTGTGCTTTTATTAAGGAAAATATCACATTTTTAAATACGATTAAACAAGAAGGGTGGGAGAGAAATGAATCAAAATTTGATCTTCAAAAGGTATTTATTTTGATTACCTGTGTTACTTTAAATTTGTTTTTTTATATATTATATTTATGTGTGACATTATTTGAATTTAGATTAAACTGTACTTTTCTGAATGTTAACAATAATTAATCAAATAATAGAATAAACATAAAACAATTTTTGACAGAAAGTTCATTAAGGTAAATATTGTGTTATGTTGCAAGAGATAATTTTTTAACATATTGTTACAAAAATGCTCAATATTCAATAATGATATTATATGCTATGAAATCAGATGCTTTTTTAGGGAAAAAAATGTGGTCTTGCATTTTTTTTGTGTAAAAATTGTGACATCTTTAATTGTTTGAAAGAAATCAGAAAGGTAATTGGAAATTGAAATATTAATACTGACATCCATTATATAAAAGGAATGAAATTTGAGTCTTGTATTACATTTGAATTATGTATGGATTCTTTCTGTTGAAATTTGTTAGTTTTGATGATTGCATCCAAATTTATTATTATCTAATTAAAAGCTCATTTAATTTGTTTAGATTTGTGATAGAATCCGCCAATCAGCCCAAGGCACAAAGCGACGTGTTTTTGTTGTTGAAACTATGGGTGGCTATTGTGGTTATCTAGCAACTCTTGCAGGTTTAGCAGGTGGAGCAGATGCTGCTTATATTTTTGAAGAACCTTTTTCATCTAAAGATTTGATGGGAGATGTCTTCCATATGCAATCTAAAATGGCTGAAGGTGTGCAAAGAGGATTAGTTTTAAGGTATTAAAAGCTAATTAATTAATTAAAAATAAATAATAGTATTTTATTATTTAAAGGGAAGCTAAAACGAACCAAATTTATATATAATTATTTACTTAAAGATTTTGCATTTTATTGGAAAGTTATAATTACTGAATTCCACTTTTTAAAAAAAATTGTTAATGCCTACAAATGTTATTCATTGTTTAATTTTTTTGTTCAAAAATGTTTTAAATCAGATTTCGTTTTAATGTGAGTTCAGTTTTTGATTTTAAAAGCTTTATATAAAGTTGCTTTTAAAAAAGTTGCATTTGAAAATATTTTTACAAATTAGTAAGAATATCTGCTTTTATTTGTGTTTGATTTTAATAAGTAAGTTGTATTATAATCACCTTCGAAATAGTTTTCATCCTTCACCCTATATTGTTTTCTAAAAGTATATTAGCCCATGCTGGAAAACAACTTTTACAGAATTTGCCTTTCTTTTTCCCTTTCTTCCCTTTTTCTTTTTAACCCAAAGAATGTTGCTACTCATATTAGTTTAGTAATTTTTCGAAACTGTTGACTTCTCCATTAGGTGTAACTTAATAAAAATTATTTTACTGGCTCATTGTAATGTAGCTATTTTTATGAATGTTTTGCCTTATTAAAAGAATAAAAACCCAAATTAATATCTAGATAATGCCTCATCTTTATAATTTAATACTCTCATGTGAGAAAATTTTTATATTCAAAAGACTAAAATACATCTTTATGTTAAATTTTATTTTTTATGAAAAAAAGTCCCATTTTTTAAAATTTATCAAAAACCAAAAATGAAATTCTTTATTGATGATGAAATAAATTGTAATAATTGGAGCCTTTTTATACATCAGAGTATTAAAAAATATATAAATGATAAATTATTTAAATCTATTATAATATTTTCAAAGAGAGTTTTATGGGCTTTTCCAAGGCAACTCCTTAAAATAATATTCCAAAAAGCAATTTTTACATTATTTTAAAATTTAAATCTTTTCTTTTTAATAAAAATATCATTTTAATTACCATGCAATTTTCCCTCGTTTTTAATAATTTAATATTTTTTTAATATTTAATATTTTTGCATGGTTTTTTAATTATAATCTTTAATCTTGCTCTGAAATTAGCTTTAGTTTCATTGCTTTATCAAGTGTATTCATTCCTCTAATTTTCTTCCATATTTGAAAATTAAAACAGGTCGTTTGTTATCTGAATGTTTTGTATGAGGGGTCTCTAAATGAAATTACATTACAAAAAAGACTGTATGCTGTTTGAAATGGGTTCCAGATACTCAAGTTTTTAATCGTTCCATTATTACATAGGACTTGACTCGATTAGGAAGGTCAAAGTGCATATTAAATAGAAAAGTTATACAGCTATTAAAATACACAAACACATAATTTTAATGACTGTCATAATTTGTTGCTTAAAAATACTTTATTTGGAGAATCATAAACATTTAATTGTGCATAAGTGAAGCAAAATTTTTTATATTTTCTACAAGTTTCCTGATTGTGATTTGTAAGGTGATATTACTTCAAAAAATAAAGCTTATATACTAGCTTTACTTCTTGAAAATAAACAAAGCTTTTTATATAAAAATAATAGAACTTTTTAAAAATTTAGGGTTTATCTTCTTGTCTTTCTGTTTTCATATAAGTTGCTGATTTTTTTTTAAATGGTATCATTTTAGCTAATGTGTAATCAGGAATATTAAAGGATAAAACTTACAATATTATGAAACATTTTAAATGAGCAAAAGGCAAATTTTGCATTTTTAAAAAATGATAGTAGATTCATTTTTTTTGTCTTGATTTTTCATAGTATTGAGCATGATATTATTTTTCATTTTTAGAAATGAAAAGGCAAATGAAAATTACTCAACTGATTTTATATATCGCCTGTATTCTGAAGAAGGAAAGGAGATATTTTCAACAAGAATGAATGTTCTTGGACACATGCAACAAGTAAATATTTATTACTTTCTAAATTTTATTAAAAGACTTAATTTAAAGAAATGTAAATATAATCTTTGAAATTCTGAATGTGAATTTATATTTAATGGAGACTAACACTAATTATTAATACTTGACTATTTTCACATAAATATTTTTACATTGAATTGTTCTACCATAAGAAAGACAAAATGCAGTGATTGATTAAAAATTTTTTTATTTAAAATTCTTTTTTAGCTAATGTATGGGAAAACATTTTATTTAACGTGACAAGAAATGTTTTAAAATTTCAAATACTTATTTATTTTTTATATTCTAGGGTGGCAGTCCATCCCCTTTTGATAGAAATTTTGGTACAAAAATGGCAGCTAAAGCTACTGATTGGCTTTTAACTCAGCTGAAACAATACAAACAAGCTGATGGTAAAATTTGCTGTACATCCCCTGATACTGCAGTGCTAATGGGCTTAGTAAGACGACAGTATCTGTTTACTCCCGTACAGACTTTGAAGCAAGAAACTGACTTCAAGTATATATATATATATTTTCTGAATTTAAATGGCTACTTTATTCCATATACTAATTTTTAAATATAGGAATTCTATTTTATCCAGCAATCAGTTCATATGGAAAAAGTAATTGTAACCTATTAAGTAAATTGAGTCTAATTTGAAAAATTGACCTTTGAATTAAGTTTAAAGCATTAACATCCGATATTGTTTAGATTTAGATGAGTGGATCTGCTTAAAAAGTTTTATAGCTTTTAAATTAAACTGTATTATTATATTTAAAACATTTCTTCCTTCGAATATCATAGCTGATCAAATACTTTGTGACTTTTTTTTTAATTCACAATTCTACTCTGGTCTAAAAAAATGGTGTATCAAAATTTTTAAAATAATTGAATCAGTGAGGAAAAGAGTGTAAGGGGTGATAAACAAAAAATGTGTAGAAGTTTTTTTTTTTTGTACTTTTTGTTAAATTTAAATCAATATTTTTCAAATAGAGGTGGTATCAATATTTTAATAGAAATATTTAAGAATCTGAAAGAAATAATTTTTATAATTACCACAATTTCTGTATTACTTCCTTTGTTTTTAACTGAAGTCATGATTCATAGATAAAGGAGTCCTGATTTACATTAAAAAAAGAAGCTTTAAATTTCGTCAAAGTTTGATGATTAGTTAAAATACTTAACTAATTCGAATCAAAATTATAATTATTAATTGTTTTAATTAAATATTGTACCATTCTAGATTAATTAAAAAAATAGAAAAAAAATGTATGTAGTTTTAAGATTATTGCTTCATAGAGAGTAAGTTCAAATGTTTCAGTACCTACATGATTATAAAATATCAGTTGTTAATATAGATACTGTTTTGTAAACCAGAAACATTTTCATATATAATTCTGTTTTGTATGGAAGAAATTTTGATACCTCAAATTTAATATATAATCAAGAAAATGAAATGATATTTATTTAACTGATTTTGCTTGCAAATCTTAAGGAATAAGATGAAAGGCATTTCAGTGAAAGATATCAATCACAAGTATTGATAACAATTCATACATAGACATATTCTATGTCTAAATATGAAAAACTGTCAATAGAAATGCACTTTTTTTATAGAGAACAATTTATTGTATATTAAATAAATTTATATTTTGACCATTTCAAACAATTATTATTTTATTCCTGATATATAACAAAAAATTTTCCCTCTGATAATTTATCAGCTAAATCAGAAACTTCTGAAATGCTCACTTATTAATTAGAATTTTTATTCTACATAATAACATAGCTTATTATATAGAATATTTTATTTTATTATGTTTATTTTTCTTTCTGCAATAACTTGGATGTCATTGCTGATATTTTTTGTCTTTCATTTATAGGCATAGGATACCCAAGCATCAATGGTGGCTGAAGTTGCGTCCACTTCTTCGAATCCTTGCAAAACATGATTCGTCTTATGAAACAGAAAGTATAGCTACTTCTGCAGTCCCAGAAATAGATTAAATCTTTCACCAGCTTCTTTGTATGAATACATTCATACGTTTTCTGATCTTATACAACAAGACTGAGGATATGCAGCAAAACATCTTCTTTACTTGTATAAGATTATTAATTACTATGTAAATAGGTCTTACCTATGTGTTAGACATTGGTCGTAGTGGAGATTTAGCTCTCAGCTTTTTGTGGAAGCTTTTAGAATTTTTAAAAATATCGATACAACAAACAGAATATTATAATTTTTTAAAGTTTTTTTTATCATTTTTTTTAGGTGAAAAGATTTTGTTAATTTTGTTTTATTTTTTCACTTTGCAGAAAATTCTTACGTATAGTGCATGCAAAATTTATGTTATAATATTGTAGAATTTGTTTAGGGTGTATTTTTTTAATGAAAAAAAGAAAAACAATCCCACTTTGATTAATTATTTTTCTTTTACATATTTAAAATAATTTGTTATGATATTTGTTTGTTGTGAGTAGGTTACAATTAACTATTAAATGTGAGCATTTAGGTTGGATCGATATTGAAGTGTCCTTGATTAAAATTTTGGAAAGAGCTGATTTTTTTATTGACTGAAAACTATTACTTCGACCTCAAAAGGAAGTCCAGTTATTTCATGATCATTGTTTTCTTTTGATTTTGAATGTCTTTTGAATGAAAGGTGTACAACTAGTTTTTTTACATGTTCAAATAACTTATTTACTTAGTAAAATTTCCTCTTAGAAGTTGCTAAAAGCATTTTTCTTTATAATTCATATTTAATCTCTTTTTTTTTTTTTTTTTGCATCACTTTGAAGCACAGTTTTATAAAAATAATACGTTTGATCTCTACCATTTGGAAACTTTTGAACTTACTGAAATGGATTTCAAAGATTTATTAATCAGTAAAACATTTAACTATTAAATGTGAGCATTTAGGTTGGATCAATATTGAAGTAAAACATTTAATGACTTATGTCTTATTATTCCTTTATAATTCATGGAACTAGTTTTTGAGATCCTTAAAAGAATTTTTAGTGAATGTATATGATAAAAAAAATTTCATGATAGTTTTTGAATATTTTTTATTTGATACTTAATGTTTTCCCCCCATTTAGTTCTTGTTGCTTTTTTAAATATTAATTACATTATTATTAATGTTCACTCTAAAAATATTTATATCAAATTTGAATACTTTTTGAAAAGTTTCCAGCTGTGTACAAATTAGCTATACTATTTGCCACATGAATTGCACAACATATAGATATCATGGTTGTTGCCATTAATATTTGTTAATCATTTTTAGTTTTTCTATTCTAGTGCTGTTTTAGTACAAATTTTAATATTAATTTGATTATATTCACTGCCATTTTTAGTGAAGGATAATAAGGTGTCCATTTTTTAGTAGTGTTTTTTTATATTTATTTTTTTAATTTTTTAAAGAATTACAGAGTTTGATTATTATGGCAAGCATATTTAGTAAAAAAAAATTATGAAGGACTTTTAATGTAAGGTAATAAACATGTACCTCTTTATTATCCATCCTTAAATGTAAAATCTCCAGCTGGAAAAACAAGGATCATGAAATTATGGACTTCTGACAGTTTACAGGGCAATGTTCTCATGTTTGAAAGCAGATTAAGTGGTGGGGAGAATTCTATTATTTATATATCAAGCAACTAATATTTTTAAATTGAATTTTTTGCTATATTTCTGTGGCAAATTTCATGCATATGTGTTTTTTATATTTCAAGCATTTTTTTTTTTTTTTCAATATCGGAGCTATTTATATCTGTATATTTTTTTTAATATTTGCAAACATAAATTTCATGCTTTTATTGACTAAAGCCCTATCTGTAAGATTTTGTTATTTCTTCTTGTTTATCTTGCAGTTTAGAATTATTATTACCATTATGATTTTTCCCCTACATTTCTAAGCTTTTCATTGATTTATTTTTAATACATTCCTTATTCTTTGGTTTATGCAATTTTTCTTTCCATATTAACATTAAAAATTGAGATATATACAACTAGAATTAAAAAATTATTGTAATTAGCAAATTACTAAAAATTATATATCTGAATGTTGCTATATATTATTATTATTTACGTAAATGTTGCACATATTCAATCTGTGAACCTCATGTTACATTTCATATTTTAATATGTATTTAATTGCAGTTAGATTTAAAATTTGTTTACATTGCTTGTTGAATGTTTGTGCTCTAAAACTATCTATTGTGAACTGTACATATTCCAGTTTTCTTATTCAAATTGTCTTTAAAATAAATATTTCTCCTAGTCATTGTTTCTGTGATGTTTTTAGTCTTCAAAGTATTCAATAAGATGGATTGAAATCATCAAAAAATTTTGTTAATTGTTGTATTTATTTTTGAGGTTAGAAAATTGTTTTCTGATTGAAAAATATATTTGTGATCTGATTGAAAAATATATACAATAAAAATACTTTCATTTGATCAAATGAAGGTATTTATCTTGTTTGTTAATTGATTCAATAATACAGATGAGCAAAGTGTAATGCTGAGAGAATATTTGATACTAATAGTATTCTTAGTATGTTTTAATTTCTTTACCTTTTTTGTTGTCTACTGCTGTCAGCTGTTTAAAAGTCTGTCCAGTATGAATTTTTGGCATAAAATTTTTGTGTTCTGTTATCAAAATATTTAACAGACTTTTACTAAATTGTTATATCTATGCATAGATTTTGATTGTGCTTTTCTACTTATAAGAAAAATATCGATTTTAAATGGTACAATTCTTGTGAATTTTTTTCTTCTTGGGTATCACTTTTTTTTTCTATTGTAACATTACTTAGTTTTTACTGTAATTTCTTTATTAATTTTGAATGAGTATAGTTTTTTATACAACTAATTAATATAGTACTCCTCAGTTGATATAAAATTAATTTAGGATAAAATTATTCAATTTGTCATGTATACAGAATGTTATGTAAAAAAATTCACAAAATTTTAATGTTTTAGATTTTTTTTCCTTGATTGGTATTAAAGTGGTTTCTCACAGCAAATCTATCAAGCATTCTAAAATATATATTTCTCTTGATAGTACATTTTAATTTCTGTCAATTAAAAAAAATTCAGTTTGTTGTATTTAAGTTTTTTTTATTTGTTTTATATTTAAGTAATTAACCGGACCTTTATAATTTTTTTATTCTTATTTTCTTGGTTCCCAGTCTCTAGTGAGAACAATTAATGCATTTAGCTTGTTGTTGATTCTTGTTACAGCTTTTTTGTTCATTTTGTGATTTTGTTTGATTATAAATCAAAGTAAGCACCATTAGTATCAAGTTTATATGAAGCCTATTTGTTTATTTTTGCTTCTTTTCATTCCATATTCATTTAGTGTTGCTTGATGTCAAAAAATTCCAGAAATTAATTTTTCTTTTGCTGAGCAAAATTTTTTCATTGTGAATTTTGTTTTGAATATAAACTATTTGTTAAATTTTTTGATGTTGAATTAATATTTTATTTATAGTTTTATTTGTTTGTATATGCTGAAAACATATATTTTTGCATTTTTCTTAGTGCTGTATGAAATGTGATTCTGTCTTAAACAGGAAGTAAAAATTTTGTAATTTTATTTCATCAATATTAAATATTCTATTTAATTTGACATTCTGCTATTTTCCAATAATTTAAATAAGTACTGCTGTTAAGGGCTATCTTAGGAATTTAGTTTTGCCATATTTAAAATTTATTTAATGTTATTAATAAAAAGATTTTATACATGTACATTTTGTGATACTGTAAATAAATTTAGTAAATCCTTTATCATTCTATAAAAATGTTGCCTTTTATTACTTTGTAATCATGTATATGTGAGGAAATTTGGAAATGCATGAAATTAAAGAACATATTACCTTTAAAAAAAGATAGAATTAAAGATTTACAAAGAAATGTTCTTTTTTATGTTTATAAATTCAAGCATTTGTGTATAAATTTAATATTTTCAGGATTTTTCTAAAATTTCCTTGTGTATTTTTAAATAATAGAAAACAAATGAAAAAGATAATTTTTGAATTCATAATTAATAAATGTTAAAAATGCTGTAGCATTATGTATCTAGTTATAATTGTGTATTGAACACAACATATCTCACTGTTCAATTGTAATTGATCAATAACTGATTTAAGAAATTGTGAATGGTTGATTCTAAAATGTTTAAGTTATAAAGAATATTTTAAAATTGTGAATCGCTAAATGGATGGTTAAATATTTCATGCACAATATAATTTTAACATATTTCAGCACAAGGGAATGTAATATTTTTGATATGATTTACTTTTGGACTTTTTAAAATAAAATATTAAATTATTAATATTAAGATATCTAACTTGAAGAATTGATATCAGATTATTTTCATTTTGCAAATACCATTCCAAATTTTCCAGAAATGGAAAGCTTTAAAAAAAAAATAGATAAATTTATTCAAAGCTGTTTTTTGATATTATAGTTTAAAGCATGCTGAAATTTTACATTATTTTAAATTAAACCATGGTTTATAATTTGTACATGATCTGTATTTTATTACTATTGCATTTATAATTTGAGTTTTTTATTATCTGATTATTTCCTTTTTATAACAAAAATAATTTATATTTTTGACTTTTACCTTAACCATGATGAACCTGCCTTATTATAAGTAAATTCTACTTATTGCCAAAGCTATATGTTCTACTTTTATATGCCAAAGAAAGTGACTGAGTATAGCCAAATCATATTGCTCACTGCTGTCCCATTTTTCCTTTGAAATTTTTGCTTTATTGAAATTAGATTTACTTTAAACTATTTATATCAAAATTATTTTTGCTGTATTTTCCAAGTGCTTTATAGTTTTATTCACAGATAACTAAGACTTTTTTGTATATAATAAAATTGAGAATCTAAAATACTTTGTGATGAATCTTACTTTTTTCTCCCCATCCTAATTTGTATCTGGTGACTGAAACAATGTGCTACTGTTTTTCTTATTCTAGATAATGTAGTTTATATTTACTATATTTTGAAATAAATGTATTCATGTTATGTTAATATCTCTCATACCACTGATATATAAATATATATCATTTATATATTTATATATATTTTACACCTGAATAACAAATGAATGAGATATAATTAGCAAACAATTTTTGTTAATATCTTATATTTTGTAATTTATCACATTAAAGAAAAGACTGTTACATCTCAGTACCTTACTAGAATAAAAAATATAATAGTTTCTAAAAATTGAATTTGCATTTTAAACACCTTTTTTTCTATTGACTGAAGCCAAAATTTGACCCAGATATAGTCACAAGACCACAAATTGAATTTCATTCAATTAAGTCATTGAGTTTTCGCGTCATCATGATTGTGAAAGTGCAGATGAACAGATGGTGAATAGCTTAACGGATTTGATTTTGGGTATCTACATTTTAGTTGTTCACTATTTGTGAAAAATGGTATCCATTTAACATTCTTCGTTTTGTCGTTATATTGTCGAATATTTGGGCAGATAGATTTCATCTGAATGGTTCTCTATCAAAATTTGAGATAAATCTATAGATTTAGTGATTTCGGGTATCTACATTTTAGCTGTTCAATATTTGTACAAAATTGTATTCATTTAACATTCATCGTTTTGTAGTTACCTTGTCATATATTTGGGCAGATAGATTTCATCTGAATGGTTCTCTATCAAAATTTGAGATAAATATATAGATTAATCTATAATTTCATTCATTTAACTACGCGATTTTGAGTTATCTTGCTCAGATGACCGGACAACGGACAGTCATTGTCTCAAAATTGTACTTTTTGAACTCAAGGAAGTCGAAGACCTTCATAATCGCGAGTTCGATTGTTTTTACAATTATAAAAAATTTTCTATACTCTATCTATAAGGGATTAGAAGGATAGAAATAATCGCATCGCTAATTTAAAAAAACGATAAAAGTTTAAACCGAAATCAAAACTGCTAATCACATAAGACACTCTCATATCAAAATTTTTTTCAATAGGACGATTAGTTTAGTTATATTAACGTCCCGTTTTAAAGCAACACGAGGGCTATTTTTGGACGGACCTTTATTTTGAACCACAGTCACATAACGAGGACGACACCTGAAGTGACACCCCCCTCTTTACACCACGCCACACCAACGGGAGGACGTTTGGCCTGACAGATTTAATGTGCAAGAGACCCCCTCACACGACGGTTCTTGGGGTGGAATTGAGTCTCGAACCTGAAACCCTCCGGTTCCGAAGCCGAGACCTTACCACCAGGCCACCGCGGCCCTTCAATAGGATAAATAAGTGCTGTGAGTGATAGTTAAATCTTTAAAAGCGTCTTATGACCTAACTATTCCAGAGTATCGGAATGAAAACAGTTCGGTGTTATTGCTTGATAATGCACGTAGTCACAGCTGATTTTATTATTCATAAATTTGTAATAATTTATTTATTTAGCAGAGATTAACAACCGTATTTGTTTGGTTTAGTTGCCTTCAACTGTTCTTTAAGCCCCGTTCCGATGGCCCATTTGTTTTTAAGAATATGATCATGAATCTGCCATCTGACTAATTGTAGTACCGTTCTAGCTTAAGGATTTTGAACTGGAGCTTCCCTCAAACTGTATATAAAATGAATTTACATCAAAAAACCCCGAAAAATCAATTGAGGGGAAAGAGGACAAGATGCACTGGATTCAAGGTGCGCACGGGCCGTTTGAATGGGACTTCATTATCGGACAAAATAGAACCAAAAGAGTGCACTGACCTACCGTCACGAAAAAAGCCCTGAACATGGTTGCCGTAAGTAGACGAGTATAAGTAAGGGTTGAAGTAGACTACAACATTTGGCGAACTAAACGCTTTTCATTCGCCGGGAAATTCATTTTGCTTGTGCTTATGCAGATATCCGGTTCTTTTGGCGCCAAATAAGACATCTCTTTCCTTCACCCCCAAAATGTAATAGAATATCTCGTTTTCAAGTCGACTGGCCCTTATTTTTAGGGTTACTAGGGTTTTTCTCGTGACGGTAGGTCAGTAAAGTCATTTCAGCCGTGTTAACATATTTAACTATTTGCGGTGGAAAGATATGCTACGCATGTCAAGATGCTTTTGTCACAAAAGTAAAAATATTCGCAACCCATTGATTGAGATTGTTAGCTTAAACAGCATTTACAGGAATGCAATTTTAGATTGGAAATCGATTCATTTAGATAAAAAAAAAAATCTTTCCGATTTTTGAGATAATGAATGATGATGTCGTGTCCGTGTTTCCACGGGAAGGGGGTGCAGTAGCTTCTGAGGGTAAAGACCCCTGAGCACTCAGAGGGCAGAAGTCTGACTTGTAGCTCAAATGAAGGTGACACACGCACATTCGCTTGCACAACCCCTTTTTACAGGGGGGCACATTCACACACCTCACAGACAGAACACAGAGAAACAACCATGCCCGAACCGGGACTCGAACCCGGGGCAACCAGATCACGGGGAAGACACGCTACCTCTGTGCCAGGACGCCGGCGAGATAATGAATATTTTGTGTAATTAGGCTACGAGCTTTGGCAGACATTTGGCAACCCCCTGTAATTTAATGTGTATAGTTAGTGATTGGCACATACTTTGAAGATGATTCAGAAAAATTAAAGGCTTTCAATTCTGTATTAAATATCTATAGAGAGAGTATTGAAGCTGGGGGAGTTTATTTTGAATTAAAAATAACAATTTATTTCTCTTTCATTTAAAAAATTCAGTTTAAAAAATATTTTGAACCACTACATATATAACGGATGTAGCATGAGATGTGTTAGAATTCTGAAATAAGGGTACTAAAATTTCACAAATCAGAACAGTGCTAAATACTTTGAATTGAACTCAAGAATAGGGATCTATTGATTGAATACTGTAATTGTGATCTAATAGTTTATTTTTAAACTTTTGAAGATGAGTATATGCTTTTAGGTAAAACAAAAAAAAACTGCTATAAATGATGCAAATAATTATATTTAAGCATATTTCAATCAATAAATGTAATTCTTCAGAAAGGTACGACATCTAATTTTTTTTATTTTTCGATTTAATTATTCATATTTAGTGTAATATTTTTAATATTTTAAAAATGAAAAATTCCACCGTTCTATGGCCAAAGTAGACTTAATCTATTTTGGCATTTTAGACCAACCAATGGCCATCTTAAATTTCTTACTTTGATTGGCAAATTTTCCTTGAGAAGAAAACCGAAATAGACTGAAATAATTATTGCCAAAACGACATAAACTCCATATAAGCTCCGAAATTTTAAGGCACAACCAGATAGACAAATGTAATTTACCATGTTTTCTTGAGACCAAAACTGTAGTTCTGTATTACATGTTGAACTCAAGAGGAAAATGTTTAAAATGAGTATTAAATTATTTTCTCTTTACTTAAAGCTACCAAATTTGAAACATGTGTATGAAAATATGCATATACAGGGTGCGCCAGAGAAACTTACTTATTTGAAAAAACTCCTGAACTGTGAGTTTGGTAGGCAGAGGAGTGATAAGTAGCGCTACTGGAGGAGGAAGTCCCCAAGTTTGTTCATTCCTCTAGTCAGTTGCCATCATGCTTTGGTCTAGAAAACCTTCCCCGTCGAGAGCTTCTTTTCTAACGGTCGCTCACTTGTTATTACGCAATGTGACTTCCACGCTCCCTTTGAAATTCCTCCTCCCATACTCGTTCCTGGCTATAATTCGATTCTGTCACGGTTTAACTCATTTCAGGAGTGTGGAATTGTCACTAAATCCAGAAATGGACATCAACGGACCACCAGAACTCCGGAAAATGTGCGGCAGTCAGTTCTGCGTTAGGTTCGCAAAAGCGCAGCTGCTCTGGGAATTTCTAACACCACTGTTCTACGAATTCTCCTTTAAGATCTTCAATTTTATCTCAATAATTGGGCTGTTGTGCAAGAATTAATTGAATGCGATTTTGTTGCCCGTCAAAATGCATGTGAAATGTTGCTTGACAATCTGCTTGAAGACGCGGTCGTTTTTTTCAGTGACGAGACTTACTTTGAAATCCTTGGTTTATGTCGATCGACTACGGACAATAGCTCACCTCAAGAACAACATTCGGGATGCCATTGCCAACATACCAATTGATATGCTGCAAAGAATGGACACGAATTTTAAAAATCGATTTAATCAGTGTATGCGTAATGGGGATCGCCAATTAGCCAATGTTATTTTTAAAACTGTATGAAAAAAAAAAATTAGAATATTGTAATCTCAAATAAAAAAAAAGAAAACAATAACTGAAGTGCTTTTGCTTTTATTGACCTTTCAAATAAGTAAGTTTCTCTGGCGCATCCTGTATGAGTATCAACTTTTCTTTTAAAAAAAATTAGTTAACATTTTAATTAAATAAAAATTAAGCTAAATTGTGGCGATTTTCCTCAATAATTGCTGAAAATATTATTGCACAAAAATAAATTTTATATCATCTTAAAAATTCAAGAAAAAAATATTTTAAAGTTATTATTTCATCAAATATTGCTTTTAAATGTTAATTGTGCTGAAAGCTAAAGAAGTAAGATCCTGTTTAATATCTGTATATAATGTAGTGTCGTGTGGTAATGAAGATACGTATTTCTGACAATATTTATTTGGTAGCTTAAGATGTCACGGCACAGGAACATTTAATACGGAAAAAATTAACACAATCACAATACACACATATCAAAGAACAGCAACATTTTTCCGCCTTCGTACACACCAGGGCCTCGATCCGGAACTGAACCGAAAACCGAAAACCGGAAAAAACCGTTATTTTGGTCGGAACGAAAACCGGAACTGAACCGAAAAAAATATCGGTTTATTTCGGTTCGATATATCTTTCAGTCATTTTATTACTGTTACCAACTTATCAATATTTTCTAATTTAACTTCAACTTTATAATTATCATTACATGTATATTGCTTCTCGATTTCCTATTTTGATATTCACTAGTATTTTTCTGTTTCAGTTTCGCATGAAACTACTTGTAGAAGACATATTTAATTCAGTTGATTAAACTAGAAGTATAGATGATTTTTTAAGAAAATTATCGAGTTATATTTTATTTTTCACATCTCAGCATGCGATCATCCACGGATGTTTGTATAGACTGTTTAGATCAGGGAGGAGTAAATAGACAGGAGAGGCCCTAAGTGACGTAGCATGAAGCATCTATCAAATCTTCTGCGCATCAAATGGGTGTTTGGTAATGGCGGCGATTCAAATGTTTCGTAATAGTAGTATTTCATTAGGCGATTTTTCGTCAATCATTGATGTCCTCATCCATCTGGGTGTTTGCGCAGAACGAGCATAAAACAGCTGCCTCATTCTCTCTCATAGCCGAAAGCCGGTAAGGCATCTCCTGTATCTTTGTAACCTAGTTGTCAAATGCGATTTTGATAATGGATAACAATACCAATGCTCGCCGTCCTCTGCTCACCGCTCTTATCGTACCTGCTGTTTGTATCAATTCACATAGTGTACCAATTAAAAAAAGAATAAAATCTTCTAAATTTTGATAGAATTACATTTTTTGTTTATGATAGAATTATATTGTTAGTACAAATAAGAATATACATAAAATGAAATTATTCATTTGGAACTGAACCGAAAACCTTTCCTTTTTGGCGGAGCGAAAACCGGAACTGAACCGAAAACCGTTATTTTTGGCGAAGCGAAAACCGGAACTGAACCGAAAACCGTTATTTTTGGCGAAGCGAAAACCGGAACTGAACCGATATTAATTTTTTTAGTTGAACCGGAACGAAAACCGGAACAAAAAAAATTACGGTTCGAAGCCCTGGTACACACACGTCCTCCATCAACTCTCAACAGCACAATAACTACCACCTCCAAGCCCGCCATCTGGTGGGCAATCCAGTCAATCTCTTGACATCTCTACAATAACTTTAAAAAGAATCTCGAAATTTAAACGGCAAATGAGCTGGAAATTTACGTTATTAATAGCACGGTAGGATTGCTTTCTATTACAAAGGTTCATTTGCACATTAAGTGGAATTTAATTCAGACAATTTGGCGAAATCATGAGCATGATGTTGTATCGAAATTATTTATCTAAAACTAAATACAAACAATATTTCATTCGAGCCGACTGATTGCATGAGGTTAGTAGAAAGAATTAACTCTGCAAACCACACACAAGATATTGGCAAATAATAGTAAACATCAACGTGTTTGATACCCCATATTGAATCAAGTTGAAATTCTGTCAAATTTTCAATATGAGCTGAAAAAATTTGAAGATATTACGAATTTGCAATGTTGTTTCCTTTCACATTAATTTTATGATAAAAAAGCAATTTTATTAATTATGAATCTTGAATAGATCTATAGAATCCAATCAATTAATTGTCACCAATAATAGCCAATAGATCATGGCAACTACTTGGCTACAAAAACGTAAACACCAGAAACTACTGAAATTTTTATTGATACATCGATTAGGAATGAATTTACAATATTTTTCTAGAAGCTTCTTTGCTATGTTATGGAAATTATAAAAGCTGAAAAAAAAAGCCGATAAACAGTATTTAGGGAGTTTGAATTGTCAATTTAGAGAAATAGACAAATTCAAAAGATTGAGTAGTTGAGCGTAGACTCCTTTTTTCGAATTCTGTCAGTTTCTCTTTT
>JAPMOQ010007423.1:64574-85549 GCA_026543055.1 Argiope trifasciata | reverse complement strand
ATTGAGGAAACAAATGCATTATGTCATTTTCATCAATAAAATCATACTAAGAACAAAAAAGAGGACAAACTATGAAAATGGAGTTTTGCAGAAGTTATAAAATTGCTTTTAAGTGTATTTTCTGAGAACATAAGTTGTAAGTCTTATAAAAAGATGAATTTAGAGATGATATTTTTTTAGACCAGCAACATTGAATAGCATTATTGGATAAAGTGTTTTAGAGGTACTTAGGTAATTCAAGTTCCGAAGTTGAACCGTAAGAGTAAAACTACACTGTCAACAGAACAAATATTTTAAGTGCAAATCAGCAATTTATTTTTAATACTCAAATTTATTTGCAATTTATTTTTAACGCACATTTAAAATGTGAAACACTAATTTTAAATGTAAAAATGCTAATTTAAAAGTACAAAGTATATTATTTAGTTAAGATAAAATTTAGAAGTCATTATTCTATTCCTATAAATGGCATTAGTTCCTCAATAGGGGAATGAAAGAAACTGCCTTTCATCCCACTAATTGACAAACTATATATCTAAATCTATATCTAATCATTTTATCTATCTCTATATATATTATTTAATTTTTCAACTTTAATCACTGGTAAAATGGTTTTAAGCAACAAATTTTGACAGTAATAAATTTAAAGTAATACATTTTTAAACTTAATTTTTTTTTATTTGTGTTTTATTATTTTGACTAACTAAAATAATAAACCATTTTCAGAAAGTACATTTCACTATCTCACCTACAAAACAATTCAAAATTAAAATTTGAACGCAATTTTAAGGAAAAAGAACTAAAATTTTTAAGCACAAAGTAATTGCTATTTAACTATAAGTTCATATTGTTTTTAAATTATAAAACAATATATTTTATTAGAATTATAAAACAAAAGTTGTTATTTAAGGATTAAGGTTAGAATAGCGTTCCAAAATTCAAACGATTCTTAATTTTGTTTGTTCTTTCCTTGCAAATTAAATTTTTCTTTAGATACCACAGAATTCGAAATCCTCTGGACGCTGGTATTCGGGAGAAGGAGTCCTAAGATAGAAACATCTTTGACTTTGCCATTTAATCCAATCTTAATACTATTACAGATTATACTTGTCAAAAATATATCCTAATTATTGGAGAATTATAACGAGAAAAAAATTTATCCACTCATAAATATGTGAATTCTATTGGAAATAAAGAGGCAGGTGGTGAAACAGCTGAAAGAGTTTTAACTTAGGAGTAAAAGCGAAATAAATAAATTCATCGGGAAAGTTCATTACGAAGAGTTGGAAATAACTGTCACATAGTTTTTAGGATTCAGGTGTCCTGGCATAGGGGTAGCGTGTCTTCCCCGTGATCTGGGCGTCCCGGGTTCAAGTCCCGGTTTGAGTATTTTTGCTCTGTGTTCTATCTGTGAGATGTATGAATATGCAGCCCTGTAAAAAGGGGTTGTGCAAGGGAATGTGTGTGTCACCTTCATTTGAACTAGAAGTCAGACTTCTGCCCTCTGGTTGCTCAGGGATCTTTACCCTCAGAAGCTACTGCACCCCCTTTACGTGAAAACGGCATCATCATCAGTTACTGGAATATTCCAGTTTCTGATATGGTTGCATTGCATAAAATATTTAATTGTGCATTACATAAAATAACACATTATCAAATATCCATTTGATAACGTGTTAATAAAATACATTATAGGTACACAAGTATTACCATAATCTTAACTTAAACTTCTAAAATATTTTTGAAATGAAAATGACTCATGTCTTTTTCCAAGAGTAGATCAAGTAGTGAATTCTCACCTTCACGAATAGGCACTGGCTCCTTTATTTCAAATCTTGTTAAATTCGTCTTGTTAAGAAATTTTAGTTAGATACTTCGCCAACCTTCTCCATGTGATTTTGTCTAAATGAAAGAATGTGACTTTTGGTTAGAAAATGGTTAACTATTGCTGTAAACGATACTGATATATTCTTATAAATATTTATTGTTCAAAACAACATTCAGTTAAATGTCACTTTTGAAATGATGTATTTTTCTTCTTTTATTTTTAAACGAGGACAAGAGCACTAAAAGGCACTCCCTACATTTAATAGGAAATTATGGATGTAAATGTTTTTTAAATTTTCAAATTTTCTTCAATTTTTAATAAATTATTTTCTTTTAATAACATTAAACAGAACGTATGCATTTAAATTCTTTCACGACCTCTAATTTCAGCAGTGAGATTTTTGTTCCTCAACAAATTTAAGGAATCAATATTACCAATATTGAAATAGATTTATTATTTCACTTCATATTGCTGTTTCAAATATAAACCTCGAATCGTGTAAATAGCGAATTTGATACTGCCACTATGATGTTAAAATGTAGAAAATGAAATGCTAATAAACGAATAAAATGCTAGGCTCAAAAATGTTTTAAAACACATTTCTTTATTAGAGCATTAAAAATAGGAATCCTTTTTTAATTCAAAAATCTGAAACAATGAAAACCTGTAACCGTAACTGTTTCCTCGGCCCTCTATCGACCGTTGCCATGAACAATCAGTCCATGTCTTGGAAGTGAACGTAAAGCATGATGTAATCCCCGAGTATTATTTTAATGCATATATGTTAAATGGTTTGTCCTAAATAGTTTTGTCCCCTCGTAAATCATGTCCTTTAATGTCATTAAATGTATTTTAAACTAAATTGGCATGATTTATTGATTTTAACAGTCTACCCTGACAGATTTAAAGTTTTGGTTCCCTTTCGGACACAAATCTAAGAATCGAAGATAAAATGTTTTAAGTAATTTAGAATCATAAATTATTTTTTTCATAAATATTTAAACCTGTTCTATTTTATTAAATTCATTCAGAATTAATTACCTACTTGTCTCGTTTTCAGTTTCTTAAATTTTATCGATTTTTGCTTTGGTCTATGTGAAATCTTGCAAACAATTTAGAAAGGAACAATACCTTTTATTATTTCTTAAAAAAGTATTAAATGTCTAAAAACAAATATTCTAATTAATGCATATAGTTATGAAATATTCACGTTTGTATAAATTCTTATTTTTTTCAAGAACAAACAATTTAATTAATACCTTCCAGTGTTTTTTATAGAAATAAATATTTTGAACTTTTTTCTAACTTTTTTATGTAATATAATTCTTTTCTTAAAAATACAATAAATTCAGCAGCATTTCAAATATTTAATTATTTATGAATAACTATTTTATTCTTTCAAAACAACTTGCAGTCGTTTTTGGAAGAATAAATTTAAAAAAGCTCATTTGTTATTGATTAAAACAGAAGTTTGAAATAAATTAAAATCTAATAAATATTTCTTCAAAAAATGTTTAAATATTGCAAAAGGAATATAAAAGTAAATGAGATTTGAGAATTCCATTCCATTAAATATTTAAAGAAAAAAATCGAGAAAAAATATTTTAATAAACATAAGAAAAGGAAGTATAAACAAAAATGTGTAAACACATTTAAAATTCTAATAATTTCTGTGATAATCAAAATGTGAAAAAAATTCGAAATCGTATTACTTTAACATACAGTGGGTAAAAAAAGTCTCCTTACGCAGATACGAATGCAATTCAAAGTTTAATTTGTCACACAAAATTCATAATGATAAAAATGAAAACTTAAAAATGAGTTAAAACTAATATTATTTAATATTTATTCACATTAAAAGGATGATAATACTGACAAAATTAAATAATAAATCGTAAAAACTCAAAAAATGCCGTAAACATGGAACAAAAAAGTCTCCGTACGGTGCCCTAGCACACGAAAAAAGTTTACAAAAATGCAAAATACATTTAACAAATATACATTTAATGATCAGTGGGCCCTCCTTTGGCCTTTATCACATCTCTTAGACATCGTGGCATTACTCCTACAAGTTTTGTTGTTGTTGTTTCTGGAGAAATATTACACCAAATACTACTAAGGGCACTTTTGAGTTCAACTTTGTTTTTAATGCCATATTTTTTAAGTTTTCGGCCAATTTCTTCCATCAAATGTTCGATGGGGTTTAAATTGGGTGACTGGGGAGGGCTATGAAATTGTTATTTAACATGATAAAGGAACCACTTTTGACAAATCTTAGAGGTGTGTTTAGGATCGTTGTTCTGCTGAAAAGTAAATCCAGTTCTAAGAGACAGTTTCTCTGCGCTGGATAACACATTTTGTTTAAGAATATCTAGATATCCATATCGATCCATATTTTCCTCGATGAATTGGAAATTTCCTACTCCAGAAGCACTCATACACCCCTGCAACATAACACCGCCACCACCGTGCTTCACAGTTCCGCATAAATTCTTAGTTAACATTTGTCCATTTGGTTTTCTCACCACCATAACTCGGCCATCTGACCCAGGAATGTTAAATTTTGATTCATCGCTAAAAAGAATGGATTCCCAAAAAGATAATGGCTTGCTTACATGCTTCTTTGCAAACTTGAGGTGCTTTTTCTTGTTGCACAAACTTATATAGGGTTTCTTTCGGGCCGCACGTCCATGATAACCACTTTTTTTAATGACATTTGTCACAGATTGAGTTGGGACTTTAATTTTGTAACTAACCATTAAGTCAGCTGTCAACTGAGGTGCACTAATTAGTGGATTTTCTGGAACTTGGCGCATGATGTTTCTTTTATGTACCCGATTTAATTTTGACGGCCTCTCGGATCGATCTCTATCCACAAGTGAATGAAGTTTACGATAACTTTCAATGATATATTGCACAGTAGACTTCGATGTTTTAGTCATTTCACTAATCCTTTTCATGGATAATCCATCTTTTCGCAATTTAATCACTAATTCAAGACAAGCTCTGGGAACTTCCATTTTGAGACAATCAAGAACAAGCTTGAACTCAACAACTGTCTATATGATGTTTCCTTTTCAGTAATTAACTTTCTAACGTTAAAGATTTACTGCCGGCCAATGTTAAACAAGTCAGAAAGAATTTGCATAAAGCGTACGGAAACTTTTTTTGCTCTGCAATTTTCAATTTTCCTTAAATATTGTAAATAATATGCTTTTCTCGTTTTTTAAAAATGAAAATTTATAAAAATCTCTTTCTATAGACTTATACTAAACACATATAGACAGTATTTAAAGAAAAAATGCAATATTTTACAAATTATGCTAATTTATTCTTAAATTTAGTGACCGTACGGAAACTTTTTTTACCCACTGTAAATAGAAGACATTGCATCTGTGTACGTGTTTATGAATTCTACTTCTTCCAAACAACCGGTCCAAATTCACTCTCGTTTTGCCCATTTATTACATAAAATATATGATAAAATATTGTCATAATTTCAAAGAACCAAGCTTCATTGTTAATTAAAAATGAACAATGCTTAAAATTAAGATTAAATCAAATGTTCAAACGAAGTAACCCTTCTTTTACCTCAGCATTTGTGAACAAAATAAGCTTAACTATTGTAGCATTAATAAATTACGGAGAGAATTAGCTTTCGGTGGTTTTAAAAATCGTCTGTATAGGTTGATATTCTCATTTTAATTAAAAATAGGAAATAAAGATTTCAGAAGATAAAAACATTTTAAGCAAATATAGTTTTTTTTATTAAAAATGTCATACATGAAAGGATACTTCTTTCGAGCAGCCCCAGGTATATCAAATATTAATCTTAAAAAAAGGATAAAATTCATACTCTAAAAATTGATGGATTTTAAAATAATTTGTTGTTAAATTTCTGGGAAATAATCGTTTGCCAGCTTTTATTTTTCAAAATTACTGTTTTCTCTAGAGGAAACATTTCATTTTTAATTAATTAATACAGAACATGTATAAACGCTTCTAAGCTGATTAAAAATTTTATTTAAAATAAGCTTTTAAAAGTAAGAATCGAAGTTGTCACAAAATTAAAAGGCAAAGATTTCTGGAAAAGGAAGAGAAAGACTTCAGCATCGAAAATGACAGAACACGCTCCGCTTCATTAAAAGCAGACGAGAATTTCACACTATCTTTTTTTTTTTTCCACTCTCGTTGGCAATGCTTAATTAGATGACAAAATGCCATGAAGAAGCATTGTTGCACTTCAGATTTTTAACAAATTTAGTTTTTCCATTCCACTCAAATAACCAGATTATTTCTTTTCAGTTTCCTGACGCAGATGCAGTTCTATTAATGTCAGACTTTCGTTTTAAAACTTTTTGAGTTTTTACTCCATTTCTTTATTTTATGTTTCAAGTCTGTTTCATGATTTTCTTCATCATAATCCCGTTATCATGCACTAACCTCTCCCCGTTTTCCATCTATTATTTTTTTTTACTTTTAAAACGGAGATATTTTTTTAAATGTCAAGCGAAATAAAGATTTCATCTGGAAGGAATGAAAGAGCTGTTACATTTGTCAGTTCATCTGGAATAAAAGGTTTGATTTTTTTTGTTTTGAAATTTCTATAAAAACTGTATAGCTATACATATCAAAATGGCAAAATACATAATATAATTTCTTTAATTCTTCTTCGTGAATAGTTTACGAAAGATAATTCTTAAAAAAAAAGTTGGGGGAAAATGGAATAAAATTTAAGTGCTTAGGTAATGTAGTTGGAAGAAATCATATTCGGAATAATGATTCACTAGTGCCAGTAAAGTGATTTACTTAAATGGAGAATTGTATCATAAAATCATCCTTGATCGGAAGTTAGTTTCTTTTTCGATCTAATTTCAAAAAATGTTGAATAACCAATGCTAAAACAACTTGCTTATATAACATGAATACAAATGACAAATTTGTAAATTATTATATATTCTGAGAAGCAAAATTTATGTACAAGCAAGTAGCGACGACATAAGACACTTTACAGAACGACACAAGAGTGAAAAGAAAAAAAAAAAAGTAAACGAAATACCCTTGATTATACACTATGAAATTCTAATAGAGATTTCTTTACATGCGTTTATAAAGGTAAGGGAATTGTAGGATCTTTTCAAAGAAACTGTTTAGATCAACATTTTTTATCCTTTCACTTGTCGATTTAACAGACCTTTTGCATTAATTAAATAAAAAAGGTATATTTGGATAAAGAAATGAGCTAACATTTTAAAATGAAGTTAATATGGACTGAATTAAGTTAAAATTTTAGAAATTATTTAGGGTTTAATTTAGATTTTAAAATATCATTACACACACGCACGCATACACTCAGAAAGCTGCTATTATTCCATCTTAACTACTAATAAAACATATCAAAATATCAATAGTTGATAAAAAATATCAGCATTCAATAATAACTTTTTTCTTGATTGTAAGATTTATTAATTAATTCACAAATCACTTTCATTTTTTGTATCACTTTTGTTTGTGCATGATGTCATAATCTATATTAGATTCGTTTGGCCAATTTCTGCTTATTTTGCAAATTGTATGAGTGTTTCCTTTTTTCTTGTATATATAACATTGTTCTGAGAAAATAATAAAAAATTACACGAGTCATTAATTTAAACAAGACATGTGGTAAAAGAATTTGAACTTTCGTTTTTCCCTGTTCAGCATTTTTATTTGTTGTTTGAAGCATTTGGCTTGTTTTTAATTGCTTTTTTTTATCTTTCAGATGCTTATGAATTACATAATCAGCTGGACAGCTGCGTATGTTTAAGTCTGTATTATCTGAGTGAACTAACCATAGAATATTATGTAAAAGTAATTAAGTTTTTTTTCTCCCTTTTCCTCAATATTTTATTACTTCTATAAAAAAGAATTCTAACTGACTATTAAAACTGGATCATAGCTGTGTCAATGATTTAAAAATTTCAAAAAATTTATCTTTGATTAATTTTTGTATTTAGACATGTTTTTAAATTTCTTTTAAAATTGAGGATTTGCCTATTCTTTTGATGATGCTCTTTTTTAAAAAAAAATTACCAGAAAACATAAATAAATCTTTATATATATACAGTGGGTAAAAAAAGTTTCCGTACGGTCACACAATTTAAGAATAAATGAGCATAATTTGTTAAGTATTGCATTTTTTCTTCAAATACTGTCTATATGTGTTTAGCATAAGTCTATAGAAAGAGATTTTTATAAATTTTCATTTTTAAAAAACGAGAAAAGCATATTATTTGCAATATCTAAGGAAAATGTAAAATTGCAGTGCAAAAAAAGTTTCCGTACGCGTTATGCAAATTCTTTCTGAAGTGTTTAAAACAGGCCCACAGTAAATCTTTGACGTCAGAAAGTTAATCACTGATAAGAAGACAACATTTCTACAATTGTTGAGTTCAAGTTTGTTCTTGATCGTCTCAAAATGGAAGTTCCCAGACCTATTCAGGAATTATTGATTAAATTGTGAAGTGATGGATTATCCATGAAAAGGATTAGTGAAAGGACTAAAAAATCGAAGTCTACTGTGCAATATATCATTGAAAGATATCATAAACTTCATTCACTTGAGGATAGAGATCGATTCGGGAGGCCGTCAAAATTAAATCGTGTGCATAAAAAAAAACATCATACACCAAGTTCAAGAGAATCCAAGAATTAGTGCACCTAAGTTGGCAGCTGATTTAATGGTTAATTACAACATTAAAGTCTCAACTCAAACCGTGAGAAATGTCATTAAAAAAAGTGGTTATCATGGGCATGCGGCCCGGAAGAAACCCTATATAAGTTTGTACAACAGGAAAAAGCGCCTCGAGTTTGCAAAGAAGCATGTAAACAAGCCCTTATCTTTTTGGGAATCCATTCTTTTTCGCGATGAATCAAAATTTAACATTCATGGGTCAGATGACGGAGTTATGGTGTGGAGAAAACCAAACGAACAAATGCTAACTAAGAATTTATGCGGAACTGTGAAGCACGGTGGTGGCGGTGTTATGGTGTGGGGGTGTATGAGTGCTTCTAGAGAAGAAATTTGCAGTTCATCGAGGGAAATATGGATCGATATGGATATCTGGATATTCTTAAAAAAAATGTGTTATCCAGTGCAGAGAAACTTTCTCTTGGAACTGGATTTACTTTTCAGCAGGACAACGATCCTAAACACACCTCTAAGATTTGCCAAGAGTGGTGCCTTTACCATCTTAAACAACAACTTCATAGCCCTCCCCAGTCACCCGATTTGAACCCTATTGAACATTTTTTTGAAGAAATTGGCCGACAACTTAAAAAATATGACATAAAAGACAAAGTTGAGCTCAAAAGTACCATTATTGGTATTTGGTGTAATATTTCTCCAGAAACAACAAAAAAACTTGTAGGGGTAATGCCACAACGTCTAAAAGAGGGGATAATGATCAAAGGAGGGCCCACTGATCATTAAATATATATTTGTTAAATGTATTTTCCATTTTTGTAAACTTTTTTCGTGTGCTAGGGCACCATACGGAGATTTTTTTGTTCCATGTTTACACCATTTTTTGAGTTTTTAAGATTTATTATTTAATTTTGTCAAATTTATCATCCTTTTAATATGAAAAAATATTAAATAATATTAGTTTTAACTCCTTTTTAAGTTTTCATTTTTATCATTATGAATTTTGTGTGACAAATTAAGCTTTGATTTGCATTCGTATCTGCGTACGGAGACTTTTTTTACCCACTGTATGTAAAGATTTAAAATTTTCGAAGCAGATGGCAGGTTCGAAAACATTGAAGACTTTTCCTTTTAAAGTTCGGTTTATTCCATCTCCGGAGACAGGCATGCATATTTACAAACAGCGTGGGTTAGTAGAAGTGACGGAAAAGGGCAGAAATTAATTTTCCCTCATGTTATATAGAATATTTTGATAGGGAAAATTTTGTTATTTTGTTTATAGTGCCAATATATTATTAAGATTCTCATAGGGATTTCTGATCATGTGCCAATATATTATTAAGATTCTCATAGGGATTTCTGATCATGTGACTTTAAAATCAGGGGAATATAAGGATCTTTTTATTAAATTATTTGTTTAGGTTAGTAACTTTTATCAATCATTTTCACCGTAGGAATCGCTGACTAAGGAAGTTTACAAAGCATTTGTTGAATCAATTAAGTAGATAACGTGGAATCGGATCAAGAATTAAGAGAATATTTTAAAATGACTTTAATATGGACAAAATTAAGATGAAACTTTTGAAATTAATTTAGATTTAAATTAAATGTTAAAATATCATTACATATATTTATAAAATCCTTTTCCTCACCTCCAAAATGAATAAATATTCGTACCTTGAAATCTGCAGTAAAATTTATCATAAAATATTACATAAAATAAAAGTAGTGAATTCTGAATTTGAAATAGCTTTCATAAAATAATTTCTTTTGGTAACTGCTTTGTATTGATAAATTTATATATAAAAATTTCGATTCACATTAAATCGCAGAAACAAATAATATCTATTACTGTAACAAAAATGTCCCTCCTCTCTAAATGATTGGCAATGCCAATTCCAAACATTTCGAAAAATATTTATCTGCTTAGCCTTAAAAAAATCACAACAAATATATTCTCTTTTGAACAAAACAAAATAATACAATCATGATACATAAAAGAATATCTTCCTTGAGAACGAATGATTACAGATTAACGTCCGTTCAAAAGACTTAATTTTTGCTTTGAGCTTGAGTTCGAAATTAAATCAAGAAGTCCCAACGGCCCACATGTCCTTTCATAAAATTTTCAATTTACACTTTGAGCTGAACGATTCCTCGAATCCGAATCCAACGGAGATATTAAAGGCCTTATCCAACGTCTTTAATTGCGTTCCGCCTCCCACGTTGAATCGGAAAGCTCCCTTTGCATTCATTGGAATAGTTAAGCGGACAAAGTAAACGACGACTTTATTGGACAGGGCGGAATTAATTGGGTCCTGCTTCGTTCCGATTGGCACAAATACGAAAGAAGGTCAAGGGAGAATTCGTAACAGGATTGCCTCGACAGATTTCTACGTATCCCAAGTCCTTTCAATTTTCCAAAGGATAGAGACCAACGGTTATTAGGCTTAAGTGAGAATTAAACGAACAGATATTTCTGTTCGTTGTTGAAGACGACCTCGAAATGCTGCCATTGTGCTTATTCTAGTGGAAATATAGTTCAGAGAAAATCATCTGCATCGCAGTGCTTCGGTGAAATTCCTTAACTACTGGAAACAAAGTTTGAAGAATGCTTTATAGAAACTATTTTGTATATTTCAATGAGAATGCTAAATTTTTTAAGAAAATTTACAGCTTACAAGAAAATAATTTTCAATTATTTTAGAAACTCTACAACCGTCAACATTTCCATAAAAATATTTAAACGTCTTAGAATTTTAGAATAGAAAAGGATTCTAACATTAAAAAAAATCATCTCCTATATTGCAATTTTTTTAACGATATCTATATTATATACTTAACAAAAATATGCAAATTTATTTGAATATCTACTAATAACAAAGATGAATATACTTCACAGGCTAAATCCTTGGACCTATAACACCAAATATAGTGCATATATAATTTAAAAGGTTCGAATGTGTCCCTTAGAGTAATAAAAAAATATTTTGGTATTTTTATTAAAAATTAACCGATTTTTGATGGTTTACAATTGTTACTAATATTTTGTATTGATCTCCCTCTCCTTTGATTGATGATAAAGTTGGAGATCATCCCTATTTACAAGTACAAGAAGAAATAAGAAGTCTTTCGAAGAAAATGTGAATAAAAACACTGTGATTTTGACTTTTATGCTCAAATGGAGAGATTTTGTTGTGGTATGTTACATATAAAATAACAATATTTTATAATCAAAAATTTAATAAACTGAATTTTAAAGCAACTTTCATTTTTTTTTCCGTTAATCATACAGATATTCTATTATTCGGGCTGAGTTTCAATTAATCTGGATAACTGGTATTCTGTTACATTTACCTATAAAATCATATATGTATTTGTTTAATTATACAAATATTCTTCGTACATTAGAAAGGCAAGGCAAGAAAAGAATAAGAATTAAAACAAACAAACAAAAAACCCATAGAAATGTTTGATTAAATAGTGAGATGATTCCCTTTCCCTTCTTTTTTCAACAGGAAGCATTTCCTGTAGCATACCAAAGGGCAGTCTACATTTGTAAGGCTGAGCAATTGCAGTAGGGCAAGAAGAATGAGACGCTCTGCCTCACTTCTTGATAAGAAACTTGACATTGGTGTGCTACTTACATCTTGTTGTATTGTAATTGTTGCATTTAAAATTGATTAAAATTTATTTGAGATAATCGATGACTACTTGCGATAGAGTAATCTTACCGTATTTGTTAAAAATATTTTTTTTTCTAAAGTAGACTTTTGTAAAAGTATTGTCAACTAAATATTAATTAAAAAAAATTAATGTAATAATTTCGTTTTTTTCCCCCGTATAGTTATTCTAAAAGTTTTGTTCTGTCTTTGGAGAGTAGTTTGTATTGGTTATTAGTTTTATTAATTGTTAAGTCAAGAATATAATATTAATAATTAATTAGCAATTTTTAAAATGGAATGCATTTATTTAAACTTCAGTTTGTTATTTTATAAGATAAATATGCACTGAATGGAATTAATTTATTACAAACTACAACACTTGTAAAAAAAATTATATGCTATGAAATAAAAGCCGAAATGAAAATCTTAGTTCATAATTAATGCCCAAGAAAAATAATAATTAAAAAAATCGTATTCTTATAATTGCTAAAAGAAGGCGTGAAAATTATTTGGCTAGACAATGAAATTTGTATGAATTCTACTGCAACAATGATAATTTTGTTACAGATTTTGTATCAAATTAAATTTACAATTTTTCTGAAAATTAAAAATAAATTTCAAAAATATCATAAATTTCAAAAGTGATGTAAATTATTTTTGTAAGATGATATGTTATGAAGATATACACTGAAAAATATCAAAAACTTAAATTTTATTTCTTTTAAATTGGAAGTTTTTCCTCTTGCTTTAAAACCACAAGCCACAAAAATTATAGATTTGTATAAAAGACATGCAAATAACAAACACTTATCGTCATATAAATTGATTTTGAGATTTCTATGACTTGCCTTGATAGAAGAATGGTATGTGGTATAATTTAAAAACTGCATCATATATTTGTACAAATAAGTAATACTATTATGAAGAGTCACTTATTAAGTTTTAAATTATTAAATATTTTATTTTGTTTTCATCCTTCTTTTTAACTTATTATCTAAACCGAATCTTTTTCTTCATTGTAATCGTTCACTTTTTATATTCAAATAAATTCTGAATTTTCGATATTCATGACGTCAAATGTTCGTACGTTTCTTTATTAATAAATGCAATGATCGTGTGTCCCCAGTGGCGCAACTGGTTAGCGCGCGGTACTTATAATGCAGTACTTGCGAGTAATGCCGAGGTTGTGAGTTCGATCCTCACCTGGGGAAGTCGTCTTTTTGCCGTTTTGGTGACCTATTGAAGAAATTCACCCTCCAGAAAAACGTTGTGGTTACTAGCCTCATGTAACATCTTATGAATTAAATTCTGTTAATACATTTTTGATGTACAAATTATATATGAAGATGAAATAAAAATTACATTAAATGTTTTATATTGAAAATTATTTAAATATAATCCTATTTTTAGAGAAAAAAAAAATTTTGCTAAAAAAGTTGCACATTTGATGAACAGAAAAATAGCTTTTAATTAAATTAAATAATTTACTTTCAACAGTTGTTAATAACAAATTTGTATTTTAGCATTTAATATCATTAAATAAACAGTGGTGTTGGGATCGATTATTATTATAAATTATCATTCAAGCATCTAGTTTAGGAGATAAATATTTTGGACAGGTATTCTAAAAAAATTCTCGAAAGCAATGTTTGAAATTATATTTTTCTATCTATTTTGTTATGTACTATTTACATGTCATAATCATTCAGTCAAAGTTTTACTGAGTTCGAATTTCTACATTTTTTGAGTCATTAAATTTTTTAACATAAAAAAATGTACTTTTCAGAATTAAGTAAAAATAAAAAGCAAACAGAGCTTTGTATTAAATACATAATTTTAAAGAAAGAATGTTTGCATAATTGATGCCTGACAGTAAATTGAATCTTTTTCTGCGAAAGAAGTAATTTGATTTTTTCTTACTAGATGGCGCCAGGTCTGAAATGCTTATTAAATTATGGATGAAACTGCTTTTGGTTTCGTAATTAATGATAGGAAGGCGGAAATCGTGCTTTAAAAGGAAAGAAGCGAAAATCCTGTATACATAATTTTCGAAAACGGACGAGCAAGAAATCTTTAACAATGAGCATCAACATACAATAGATAATTCTAATGTCATAGAATTCATTTCATTAAAAAATAACTCGGTTCTCAGAAATTGTTTTTTTCTCTTTGTTATTCAGAAAAACCGAAGCACCAATGTTGCAGTGTATACCGGAAGCATTTTAAATTTTATTTTTGTCTTCATAAGTCGTACAAAATTCACTAGAATCAATTCAAATTTCCACTTCACTTCATATCACACAATTTGTTGCAACTAAGATAAAAGAAATTATTTTTCTGTTTGAAGTAATTGTTTCTTTGTCGCTTTATCTTTACTTCTCTGATTTATTTCGCAATTCTTACATTCGAAGTTTTTATTAATATCATATTTGAAATTGATGTTATATAATATTCGAATTTTATCAATATATATTTATTAATATTATATTCGAAATAATATTTTATTTTTCAAGTTAATTCTATATTAAAAAAATAATATGATTTTATATTTATTATAATGATCTGAAGATTTAAGAGGTCAAAGAATGGTGTTCTCTATAATTATGGTCCAAAAATTAGGCAAATTAAGATACATTAACGTCCCGTTGTAAAGTCATGCTAGGGTTATTTTGGAAATGACCTCGTAATTTTGAACCGCCGTTATATGACGAGAACGACACCTGAGCTGGCAACAAATTCCCTTATACGACGATTCTTCGGAGGAGTCGGGTCTCGGACTAGAAACCCTCTGGTTCAGAAGCCGAGACCTTACCACCAGGTCACCGCAACTTCCAGTCTTTTCAAGAATCACTAATTATAGCAATAGAAATAACTAAATATAGAAGTCACATTAAATATAGCAATCTCACATATTTCCAAATGACCTAAAATATTGGCAGTATAAGCTGCCTCGACTATGACTACTAAAGTTTCAGGAACATGTTCTTGAAAGAGATGGATTATACTTGTCTAATTTATACCTTTACATACATCGAGATTTTACCACCAGGCTACCAAGACCTAAACAGCTGAAGGCCTTATCACACAGTGAAATTTCGTCAGCACTTTTCCGTTTCTACCCTCAAAAACCGGTCAAGCAAGTTTCATAATCGACAACTTTTTCTAACCAGCTAGAAAATGCCCTTGGAAATATTGTCCGCAAATGAAATTCAACGAATCATGTGAAACTTTGAAGTGACGTCACTTTCGCTGTTGTTTGCTGACGGAAAGTTTCGAAGATATTTTGCCGTGTGATAAGGCCTTAAACCTCTCTTACTGTTAGCCACTTGGTTTATATCTATTTACTGCATTGCACAAATTATAATATTTTTCATGTTCTATCGTTGTTTCGGTCGCAGTGGCTTTGTTGCAAGGTTTCATCTTCTGGGCCCAAGGGCTTCGAGACTCGATTTTATCGAAGAATCGTCATGTAAGCGATCGCATGCTCTGCGCGTTAAATCAACCGAGCCCAAATGACTTCCCGCCGGTGTGGTGTAGAAGTTTGGTATCAGTTTAGTTTAGTTATATTAACGTCCCCTTGTAAAGCAGCACTTCTTCTTGTTTACAGCCGACCACCCCGCCACCACTGAACGTAGCGGTATCAGCAGGATTTGTTGTGGTCGACTGCTGAAGAAGTATTGTCCAGTATAGTCAAACTATCATTCCTTTCACGGTAGTAAATAGCTGTCTTTCTCCCCGTAAAGCAATACTAGGGCTATTTGGGGATAGACCTCGTCATTTTGAACCATGATCAGATGACGAGGGCGATACCTGAACTAGCAACTCCCTCTCCCCACCACGCCGCACCAGCGGGAGAACGTTTGGCCTGACAGATTTAACGTGCAAGAGACCCCCTGACACGACAGTTATTCGGTGAAGTCGAGTCTCGAACCTGAAACCCTCTGGCTCCGAAACCGAGACCTTACCACCAGGCTACAGAGTCCCATAGAAGTTTGGAGAGAGGGTGCGAGCTCAGGTGTTGCTCTCATCATCTGACGGTGGTTCAAAATTACAAAGTCAGCTCCAAAATAATCCTAGTGTGGCTTTAAAACTGGACTTTTATATAATTAACGAAACTTTAACTAAACGAGCTAAATTATTCTTCTTCATTGATATGATTATATTTTAATTCACTTAGTATACATATTAATTTATGTAAAAATTAATATGGATATTTTTTTAGTTGTAAAATTACTGTACCTTTGGTAGGCTTTTCAATAAATTTATTTTTATTGCTCACTCTAATATATGCATGCATATAAGAATATTATAACAAATTTTGCGAATATATAAAGACTTATTAAAATAGCATTACTTTTTACATATTAGAATTACCACATATAAAATTTTCCATAAAGAAAGGTCTTTTTCTTCTTTAGAAACTAACCCTTAATGATAGAAAATGGTTTTTCACCTTTTTGTTTGTTTGCCACTATTAGTGGAATGAAAAGGATAAATAATGTTTTGCCAGATAAATGATGTTTATCCTTTTTTGTATTATTGTTTCATTAATCACTTCATTTCATTTTTATTCTAGTTGCTCTATAAGATCGTTGTTACCTTTTTCAAGCACAAAAAGCAATATAAACAGACCCTTTAGCATTTAATAATGGTTAGAGCGATTAAATGTTTAATACAACGATGACAATGGTGTGTAAAAGTGAAAACGATTTCTGAAAATTAAGCAAAAAATATTGTCAAAATTCAAGAAAAAAATCGTATGATAAGTAAAATAATGTAATTAAATTTTAAAATGACGCGAAAATTATCTTTGAGCACTAATATTTTCGGAAGTTATCTCAAAGAGACCTGAAAATGTTGATTTACTTTTAGTTAATTAAAATTGCAGAAAATCACTCTGGAGTGTAGATTTCCCCTCAACAAAGTATATGTGTGTCAATTATAGTTGCTCTAAATTAGATGGTTTAGCCCAGTGATGGGGAAACTACGGCCCGCGGAAAGGTTTAATCCGGCCCGTTTAAGAGTGCCGTCGTGAGAATGTTTGAACGCATTCTTACTTCGTAATTTGACGTCCCGCATAAAAACTACCTGCGGTGATATTCAAAACACAATAGTATTCTGGACAAATCCATCCGACCCAAACAGCTGACTCCTCTTCGCTCGAAACTTCCAGATACTCTCGCATTTCCGATTCATTGCTCTGTTTTTCCGAAAGAACCGCAAAACTCCAATTCCCGAACAATCCTTGCAGGTAGGTATAAATACAAGCGAGGCAGCCCGAAGATCTGTTAGTTAGCGACTTAGTCAGTCATCTGCAACGACCCGCTGTGACTCGAGTAATTGTTTGTGTAATCCCCGAAACTCCCACTGCCTCAACAAACACCCGCGCAAGAGCATTAGTTAGCAATGAAGATAATGAAAATGTTCGGCTCATCTTATATATGCGAACAAATCTTTTCAACAATGAAGCTTAGGAAAACTTCTTTAAGAAACAGAATTACAGATGAGCACCTTTCATCAGTTTTAAGAATTTCTGCTTCGCAAATGGAACTGGACTATGATGAAATTTTGATAAAACAGTCTCAATTTCATTTTTCTCATGTACCATCAACCAGTAATGACACCAGAAAATAAAGTGATAATACTTCACATCAAGAACTACATTAAATTCATTTTATATTTTGTGCTTATAATTTTCTTACCTTTTGCTTTTTTACTATTAAAATAATAAGTGTATGTAATAATATATGTATATGTTTATAGATCACATAAACTTTTTAACGATTAAGTATTATTCTTTGGCCAGCTACGATCATCTAGTTAATACAAATGGCCCGTCTTAAAAAAAGTTTCCCCACCACTGGTTTAGCCTGTGGGGTTCCCACACATCTACATGTTGTTCCATTTTTAATTACTTAAAATTCTAATTAAAATCATCAAAACTTGCTCCTGGTTGTTCATTCCCACCCTCCAAAGAATATAGTTATGGTAGCTCTAAGTTAGATTATCTGACCTGTGGAGTTCCAACACACCATACACCCACGCTTTAAGAACTTATCACACGGTGAAATTTCGTCAGTACTTTTCCGTTTCTACTCTCAAAAACCGGTAAAGCAAGTTTCATAATCGACAACTTCTTCTAACCAGCTCGAAAATGTCGTCGGAAATCATGTGAAATCATTTAACCAATCATGTGAAACTTTGAAGTGACGTCACACAAGTGATGTCACTTTCGTTGTCGTTTGCTAACGGAAAGTGCCGACGATATATTGCCGTGTGATAAGGCAATATATCGTCAAACAAATACCATTGATCTTAATATCAACTTAAAGCTTTATCACACGGCAAAATATCGTCGGCACTTTCTGTCAGCAAACGACAACGAAAGTGACGTCACTTTAAAGTTTCACATGTTTGGTTAAATTTCGTTTGCGGACAATATTTTTGACGCATTTTTCAGCTGGTTAGAAAAAGTTGTCGATTATGAAACTTGCTTGACCGGTTTTTGAGGGTAGAAACGGAAAAGTGCTGGCAAAATTTCACCGTGTGATAAGGCCTTAAGTTTGATAATCGACAACTTTTTCTAACCAGCTAAAAAATGCCGTCGAAAATATTGTCCGCAAACGAAGTTCAACCAATCACGTGAAACTTCGAAGTGATGTCTCACAAATGACGTCACTTTCGTTGTCGTTTGCTGACGGAAAGTGCCGATGATATTTTGCCGTTTGATAAGACCTTAAGATATTGCCACGGATATTTTTGTATATGAGGTTTACATCGCCTCATGCCTTCTACAGATGACAAGTGAAATTTAGTTTAATTCCAATATTTTGTTTTTGTTACAGATGTTTTTAAATAGGGAACATTATTGTATGCTGACTTTGCTTATAGAGTGACCAATTCTGAGTCACCACGCATAACTAGCGAGATGGAATTTTCTGGCATACTTTCAAATAAAAGTATTTGTACATTAATAACTGTACGTCTTTCGCTTACAATTAGGAATTGCAATACCGGTATACAGAATACCGGTATTTTGAGCCATTTCTACAATTTTGCAATGCCAGTATTCTTAAGTTTAAATACCGTTTTTTCGGTATTTACTAGAAAATTTTTAAATTGTGTTTACTATCTGTTCAGAGATTGCCAACATAGCAAAATAGTATACGTTTTTGGTTTTAAGTCTCCCTAATATGAGAAATTAATTAGACTGTGAATACAAAGTTGCATTCTACAATTAAAAGAAATACTAAAATACTGGATAACGGATTGTAAAACCCTCCGCGCTTTTGCGCATGCGTTAGGATGGGTTTAATTCGTCAAAATAGGGGTGAGAGGAACGATGAAAGCAGATGTTTACATTTAACAATGAAGACTCGATTTTTTTAAGAGATGAAAACATTACAGAGAATTAGTAATACTAAGGTACTAAAAAAAAGTGCTAATGCGCAATTAAATATTTTAGAGCAAATTTCACTTTATATATAGGACATAAATATTAAATTATGAATAAATAAAAAAATTATGTTCTTAAAATTTGGTAATTACTTTTTTTACAAAATAATAATGATCTTTTTTATATTAAAAGGTTTCTTTTTTATATGCAATTAAATTTTTTCAGGAATACGTTTATTCTCCTTTTTTTTGCATCTTGATCACAATATTTAACCCTTTAAGCGGTCAATTTTTTTTACCAGAAATGCTTCCAAAAAAAGCATATTTTTTCTTCCACAATTTTACTCATGAGAGAAGAATCAATGAATGTTTCCTAAAATTGTAGAACATCAGAAGTGTCGTCAAATTGAATCGTGTTAACAGAAGGAATACTAGTAAATATAAATCGAGGACACGGAACAGGTTGGTTTTTCACATCAACCTCGGTAAAAATTCCTGCAGAATTATATTCTTCATCAGAGCTGAGCTCACTGCACGAATCATCTGAGGAATAATCCAAATAATTAGAAGAAATATCTGTATCTGTATTAGAATGTAGTTCATCATCTAACAAGAAAGTATTTTCGTTTATTCCATCCATAACTTCCATAAGAAAAAACAAAGTTTTAAATTCACAAGCGTCGAATACAGTAAAACAAAAATTTCAAAGAAATATTCCCGCTACAAAGAAACTCGGATGAAAAGCATTCCAGTTACATGGACAAGCCACGCCATCTATTAAAAAATATTAATACTAAATAGTCTCTTTACTATAATGAAAAATACGGGCAAACAGAGAAGGAAAGGAGAAAATATCGATGCCCGTACCCGTACGCCGTACGGGCAAACCAGTTGAGGCCAATTTTGGGTAGCACGTACACTTTACGGGCAAACCGCTTAAGGGGTTAATGAAATCAAGTAAAATTTTCTTGGTACCATTCCTAAAGCCTTTTCGTCACTTTTGGTTCACATATCAATACGAAATTTTGAATTAAAATAAAATGTTGTCAGAAATGATAATACGTTAGGTTTTTTTCAAGATTACGATTGAAAGATTTGTAGTAGTACTACAGATCGAATGGTGATATTTACATTTATTTTGTGATTTAAATAAATAAGATGTTCCTTTACTTTTTTGTAATTTTTTATATACTGTTAAATTTATAAGTTAAAAACTATTTTTTGGGATATTTACCCTCTCTAATAAAACTGGCAAAAAAAAAAACAACAAAAAAAAAAAAGAAAAGAAACAACTGTGTTTTCTTTATTTAAAAAAAAAATTCTACTACAGGTATTAAGATGTAAAAAAATACCGAATACCGGTATTAAACTTTTGGTTCGATATTGAAATCCCTACTAATAA
>JAPMOQ010007423.1:18840-64564 GCA_026543055.1 Argiope trifasciata | reverse complement strand
ATCCCTACTAATAATAGTTAAGATAGAGATTATTGGACTGTGGCATTTGATGATTAATTGATAGGCAGATACTAAAAAAAAATGATTGTGTATGTTGGACTTTTACTCCTTTTTGATTAAAACCAAAATTTGACATAAAATTGCTGTATAATGCTAAACTTCATTCATTTACGTAATCGAATTTATATGTTTTTGGAAGTGCCTATCGACAGTTGGCTGACTCCTTGACAAATTTCCTTCCAAATTTGATATGTATCTACACTTAAAATGTTAAATTCATGTGAAAAATTTTATTTACTTGGATATTTGAGGTTGGTATTTATTGGACAGCTGGATTCTCTCTGAATGAATTTCTTTCAAAATTCAATAGAAAGCTCCGAATTAGGTCTTTAATCTTTATATCAAATTTCATCAGTCTAACCCATAGGTTCCCAACCTTTTTTGAACTGGCGCCCCTTTTTCTGAAGAATATTTCAATACCGACCCCCTCCCATTCCAGAGAAATAATAGCGTATATAATGCACGGTGAAAACAAGAATTAAATAAAAAAAATACTGATAGACAGAATATTGTTTTAATTAAAACGCTACTGAATTTCTTCTTTATTAAAAAAAGTTTTAGCTTACCTGTTATAAGGACAGACAGGGTTTTTGATGATATGAAGTAAACCATAATAAACTATTGCTTTTTAAGTAAATAAATTGACAGTTTCCGAGAACAATCAAAACGCATACGTAATTTTATTAAAATTCAAAGACATCGAATTTCCAAGTTAACTAATGGGAAGGCTGAATTCGATGTATTTTAAGGAGCTCGTTAATACCGGGCTCGATTTCCCTTGAAAACAATCGTAAGTCGCCGCGTTTAGTAGCATGGAGTCGATTTCTCTTACCAATGGAGCTACAGCACTTAATCCACGTTCTACTAAATATGAAGAGGGGAATGCTATTAGAAGTCGTTGAACAATCGACTATAATCCTGAATACAGTTGTGAAATCGACATCTGAAACCAAAATTCTTGGTAACCATTCTTGAATTTAATTTTTTGTTCCTCATTTGTCGTCAGTTCTATTAGTTTTTCTTCTAACTGAAGTGATCACGTTGTATTGGCCTTGGAAAAAGGATCCAAAACCCAGTCTGGTATGTCCATGTTTAAAATGTCCTGGAATCGTTCCTTGAAGTCATTGTAGATTATATTTGGTTAATCTTCTAACGCCCCTCAGTGCCATATCAACACCCCCTAATTTTCTCTGGGTCTTTTACCGCCTCCTTGAAAACTCCAAACCCCCACAAGGGGGCGTTATAGTTCACGTTGGGAACCTATGGTCTAGCCCAAAGCGTTTATGAATTATTTTATTTAAGGACAGACAGACATAATTCCAAAAATATGTTTCTTGGTTTCAAGGAAGTTTGAAAAGAAAGTATTCGTCAAAATCTCGAGTCTGAATTTCTTGGTGATTAAAATCACTATCAATCATTAGTATCAGAAATAGACAAATTTCGTTGCGTTTCAGAAGCGAATCATAGATTCTAATGAGTTACATCAAGTGAATTTCTTTAAACTGATGGGAGACTCCCATATCGAGTCTCTAAATAAAACCAAGCTGATTTAATTTATTTTTTTGGAATGCATGTATGAGATACCTTAAGTTTTTTCTGAAAACTCACGTGTTGTATTATGGCAACGTGAATCTGAAGGTCTTATCACACGGTGAAATTTCGCCAGCATTTTTCTGTTTCTACTCTCAAAAACCGGTCAAGCAAGTTTAATAATCAACAACTTTTTCTAACCAGTTTGAAAATGTCGTCGGAAATATTGACCACTAACGAAATTCAACCAATCATGTGAAACTTTGAAGTGACGTCACTTTCGCTGTCGTTTGCTGACGGAAAGTGCCGAAGATATTTTGCCGTGTGATAAGGCCTTAAAATGTTTTTGATACGGCCGTTATGAATTATAACTCAATGGCCAAATTGTTACCCATTTTTGAGTGATAAATCACCAGAATAAAATTGATAAACCAGTTTCCCCCCTGCCTTCTTTCATGACCCCATCCCCATATACAGCATATTTCTTGTTTGTTTACAATGCATTTCTGTTTTATATCACAATAAAATATACCTTAATCTAATAAAAAAATATCGGAAATGCATATACCATTTTTCCACTTTTAATTTGGAGTAAAAACGAAACTAAATAACTAATCTATATCTATACTTATAATAAAGCTCAACGCATGTTTGTGTAATGACGCTCTGCAGACCAAACCATTCGATCTACAGCTATCAAATTTGGCACATGCATGCCTTGGGGGTTGGAAATGTGTACCTGCAGTCCCTTTAATGATTTTTTAAATTTGAATCTTATTATTAGTTAAATACTAACTTTCCGGTCAAATATTTTTTCATTCCCCTATCGCCAAATGAGTAAGACTATTTTTTTCCCCACGTTAACGAAGTTAGGCTTAACATATTATTGATCTATTATATCATGCGATTCTGTTAATTTTATTAGTGGTTGATGTATTTAAAATTAAACATTGTTAATTAATCGATCTTCCAGATTCTTTTGAAGTAATTTTGAATTGAAATTATACAGAATAAAGGAAATTAAAAAATACTAACCAGCGTAGTGTTGTCCCAAAGGCGTAGAAAAGTCACGCATGCGCATAGTGTTCTGATAGTTGATGATACTATTTCCAACAGATAAGAACGGTTTTGAAGGCTTAAGGCCATATCACACGGGGAAATTTCGCAAGCCCTTTTCCGTTTTTATCCTTAAAAACTGGTGAAGCAAGTTTCATGATCGACAATTTTTTCTAACCAGCTAGAAGATGCCATCCGAAATATTGTCTGCAAACGAAATTCTACCAATCATGTGAAACTTTGAAGTGACGTCACACAAGTAACGTCATTTTCGTTGTCGTTTGGTGACGGAAAGTGCCGACGATATTTTGCCTTAACATGTTTTTGACCGATTGTTTCAAAAGATTCTGTTTATTTTCATAGTGTTTGATGCATTTAAAACTAATCATTGTTAATTAATCGATCTGTTCATGATGAATCTGAGAAAATTGTGTTGAAAACTTCTTGAGATATTACATAAATTAAGAAAGATATTCTTAATACCAATAAAGTTTAAATACTGAATGACTCTGTTTTCAGTACTTATATTTTTAAAAAATGCTTCGTTTCAATAATAAATGTTCTTATATTAATTGCATATTAATCATTTCCACTTTAATTTAAAGCATAAATTCTGCGGGAGCTAACATTAGAGAGATACATATTACGTTAGGGCTAAAGATTTTTATAATATTATGTCAGAATTATATGACTATCAAAATTTGAAGCTTTAAAATATTTTGATGAAGAAGTTTTAAAATAAGAGTTACATAAAATATTTAATTATTAAAATTTTAACAAGCATTAAGATTGGTGAACCGGCTAGTTGTTCTGTAATTAAAGGTAGAAATGCAAATATCAAAAAAAAAAAAATCGCTATATATCAGAGAGTTTGTACATATTGAGAAAACAAACGTATGAGCTAAAACCATTTACCGACAAAATATGCAGTCATTTAGTTGCTGTACCAAAAACTTATTCAGAATTCCATATCAAATAATTGAAAATATTTAAAAACCTTTTCCCAAATATTTTATGTTTGTACAGCAAAACATCAAATCAATCTAATAATAAGAAAACTTTAATTATATGATTTTTTTAGCAATACTTCTACCAAAGATTGTGAATTTTTCAAATAAACGTAACTTACTTTTTTAAATTCATTTCATCCATCGATATTTATTCTTTTGAAATTCCGAATTTGATAATAATTCTTTTTAATTTCTGATATTTTTTGATGATTTCATTTTTTTAAATATTGCCAGTTTCATTCACGCGAATATTATCTCTCCTTTCCCATAAAATTGCTATTTAGTCTCTAAAAAACAAACAAACAAACAAAAAAAAAAAACAAAAAAAAAATGTGTGAGTGGAGTCTCGAAAAAAATAATAAAAAACAGCCTTCACTCCCCATACCTAAGCAATGCAGCATATAAAAAACATAAATAATTCTTTATTCGGCCATTTCATTTATCTTTAAGAAAAATGTAATTATAGCTGCTTCGAATAAAACGTTAAAATGAATGTTATAACTTTTTTTTTGCTGGCATCATTCGTTCGGATGAAAACAACAATAATGATGATAAAAGAAAAAATGCAGAATGCCTTAATTTTGGCAAAGTGTGGGTGTAGGACCGCTTTTAATGTTCTACAGGCTGGAAAAATGGTGTTATTTACACAAAAACATATTTGGCTGATGGTCAGATGAAAATTTTTTTAATCATATATATTTTTTTTTATCTCCTTCGCTCTTACAGTTCTAAGAACTTCATTAACAGCAAACTCAAGCATGCATGCTGGGGCGAAGGGAAAAAAATAAAATAAATAAATAAATAAAAAAAGGGAAAAAGCTTTTTTTTTTTCTCTTTTGCTCACCGGTTGGATGGGGGAAAAAAATCCGCATTGAAAAAAAATATATTTGCAAACGATTTATTTTTCTTACTTGTATTATAAAAGTGAAATAATTTATTCTGAATTTTTATTGCTAAGAAATAGGTTTAAATATTTTCTTTAACAATAGGCTAATACACCGAAGCCTGATAGCTTTACGTTTTTAGAAATAACCATTTAAAGGAATTTATGTCGAGTATTTAATTTATAAACTAAATCTTAATTAGGTATTATTTTATTTTAAAATCTTAATTATCAGTACTGGCTGTTTTTCCTTTTTGTTTTCCGTTATTTATTATTTAATCAGTTATTATGAATATGATTGAGGGAATAATTTATTTTTACTTTCTCATTTATGTATGTTGCTATTACCCGCAACTCTGTTCGCGTGGAAATTTTTATATACAGTGGGTAAAAAAAATCTCCGTACGCAGATACGAATGCAAATCAAAGATTAATTTGTCACTCAAAATTCATAATGATAAAAATGAAAACTTAAAAATGAGTTAAAACTAATATTATTTAATATTTATTCACATTAAAAGGATGATAATACTGACAAAATTAAATAATAAATCTTAAAAACTCAAAAAATGCCGTAATAATGGAACAAAAAAGTCTCCGTACGGTGCCGTAGTACACGAAAAAAGTTTACAAAAATGCAAAATATATTTAACAAATATACATTTAATGATCAGTGGGCCCTCCTTTGGCCTTTATCACCTCTTTTAGACGTTGAGGCATTACCCCTACAAGTTTTTTTTTTTGTTTCTGGAGAAATATTACACCAAATACTACTAATGGCACTTTTGAGCTTAACTTTGTCTTTTATGTCATATTTTTTAAGTTGTCGGCCAATTTCTTCCCACAAATGTTCAATGGGGTTTAAATCGGGTGACTAGGGAGGGCTATGAAGTTGTTGTTTAACATGGTAAAGGCACCACTCTTGGCAAATCTTAGAGGTGTGTTTAGGATCGTTGTCCTGCTGAAAAGTAAATCCAGTTCCAAGAGATAGTTTCTCTGCACTGGATAACACATTTTGTTTAAGAATATCCAGATATCCATATCGATCCATATTTCCCTCAATGAACTGCAAATTTCCTACTCCAGAAGCACTCATACACCTCCATACCATAACACCGCCACCACCGTGCTTCACAGTTTCGCATAAATTCTTAGTTAGCATTTGTTCGTTTGGTTTTCTCCACACCATAACTCGGCCATCTGACCCATGAATGTTAAATTTTGATTCATCGCTAAAAAGAATGGATTCCCAAAAAGATAATGGCTTGCTTACATGCTTCTTTGCAAAGTCGAGGCGCTTTTTCCTGTTGTACAAACTTATATAGGGTTTCTTTCGGGCCGCACGTCCATGATAACCACTTTTTTTAATGACATTTCTCACGGTTTGAGTTGAGACTTTAATGTTGTAACCAACCATTAAATCAGCTGCCAACTTCGGTGCACTAATTCGTGGATTTTCAAGAACTTGGCGTATGATGTTTCTTTTATGCACGCGATTTAATTTTGACGGCCTCCCGGATCGATCTCTATCCTCAAGTGAATGAAGTTTATGATATCTTTCAATGATATATTGCACAGTAGACTTCGATTTTTTAATCCTTTCACTGATCCTTTTCATGGATAATCCATCATTTCGCAATTTAATCACTAATTCCCGAATAGCTCTGGGAACTTCCATTTTGAGACGATCAAGAACAAATTTAAATTCAACAACTGTCAAAATGTTGTTTTCTTATCAGTGATTAACTTTTTGACGTCAAAGATTTACTGCGGGCCTGTTTTAAACACATCAGAAAGAATCTGCATAAAGCGTACGGAAACTTTTTTTGCACTGCAATTTTTAATTTACCTTAGATATTGCAAATAATATGCCTTTCTCGTTTTTTAAAAATGAAAATTTACAAAAATCTCTTTCTATAGACTTATACTAAACACATATAGACAGTATTTAAAGAAAAAATGCAATACTTTACAAATTATGCTCATTTATTCTTAAATTTAGTGACCGTACGGAAACTTTTTTTACCCACTGTATATGTTGGAAAAACTATCAAATAATGACAAATAAAAAAAATTAAGCCTAACCTAAAAACGATACATTTAAAAGTATAAGCAAATACGAAAAATATATAGCATAAATACAATTTAAGAACAAAAGCACACAACTAACGCAAAAACAATTTATTTACACTGTATATCCAAAAGAAAACAAAACAGCAAATCAAGTCCGGTCGAATCCATTTTATTTATTGTTCGAGATTGAGATAGCTGCAACAGTATTATACACATGATGTTTAAACTTTTAATTTAAATGAAAACACATTTGTCACAATCACGCCCGAACTTTCAACGCCAGTTGCGCAAAGCACATGTCTGACTTTCCTACACCAGTTGGGGTAATACAATGCAGATAAGAAATTTTTTATTTCCTTTATTCTGTTTTCTTTTAATTTATAAGTACTTCAGAATGAATCCGAAAGATCGATTCATTGACAACATTTGATTTTAAATACATCAAAAGCAAAGAAAATTAATAGAATCGTTTGAAATAATCGTTCGAAACTCTGTTAACCCTAACCGCAACTCTGTTGGGAAAAAAAAACTGGAACCATACTTATCTTTGGCGCGATTTATCCTCAGCTTTTTGGCGCGAAAGTTAGTTTTTAACGAATAAAAAATTAACCACTCAATGAATCGGAATAAAAGGTAGTCTAAGTTCGATTCTTGACTATAATCTATCTTTGTGCTCAATTTCATCAATTCTGTTCAGCCGTTCTGGCATGATTGAGGGACAAACATCCATCTATCCATCCAAACTTTCACATTTATATATTAGTATTGATTGAGAAAATATAATAGATTCGAATTCGAGATTGTGACGAATCTCCATGTTATAGACATCTCTGAGTTCGGAAATCACTTCGGAAATCAAAGATTACTCAAAAGTGCTTTGAGTTAGAGCATTGATATAATTGATAACTACAAAATTAAGAGAGTGAGATAGATTCGATGCTAATATTTACCATATATAGTCTAGACAGCTATCAAATTTTGAGTTAAATCCTACAATGAGATTACCGTCTGTCGGTCTGTACTTTTCAGAAACATGTAAACACAATTGTTCAAATATGCAACGACTTAAATATTTAAATTTTAATATGGAATTTTATGACTAAAAGTGCAATTTCGTCGTCCTGGTATAGGAGTAGCGTGTCTTCCCCGTGATTTGGGCTTACCGAGTCCTGGTTCTGGCATGGTTGTCCATCTGTGTTCAATCTGTGAGTTGTATGAATGTTCCCCCCCCCCCCCAGTAAAAAAGGGTTGTGCAACCAACTGCGATGTATGAAAGTCAAAGCATAGTCAAATCGCACTCTTGGCCCTAACTGGCGCTACTAAATAAAGAAGAGACGCTCATGTCGGCTTAAATTGCTGACGCTTTCTGCCAGAGGTCTTGTAAAGTGCCATTAGTAACAACAACAACAACAACAGTGAAATTTTGTACCGAATTCTATTGTTCCAATTGATTCAGAAAAACATGTTCAAAACACAAATTCCATTTTCGGATATTATTACTGCATGTCAGATTAATCGCCAAAAAACATGCCAAGAGTCTCACGATAGATTCAGTAAAAATGCTAAATCCAAGCCAAAAGTTAGTATTTCATAATTATTATACGCCAATGCTATTCAAAGCGCGATCGTGGTGACCTGTTTGTACGGTTTCAGCTCATGAGTCGAGGGTTTCTGGTCGGAGATCCGATTCCACAGAAAAACCGTCATATATAGGGGTCTTTTATAAGTTAAATCAATCAAGCAAAACGTCCTCCCGATGGTGTGGTGTGGTGTGGAGAGCGGGTGACAACTCAAGCGTCGACCTCGTCATGTGATTGCGGTTCAAAGCTACGAGGTTGTCCCAAAATAACCCTAGTGTCGCTTTAAAATGGGACGTTAATATAACTAAACTAAAACTAAAGTCATACAAGGAGCTTTCTGGCATGATAAAATAATTAGAGAGTATGCAAGAAAATTTTGGGGAGACCACTACCGCTTGTTTGGATTAGTTCTGTTAAATAAAAATGTTTTTCTATCCGTATTTATAAACGTCTAAAGATATCCCAACTAAGGGACCTTTGGAATTCGATATAATAACGCTGTGTTGATTGTAGCGCGATATAAGATCTTCACTTAAATGCATTCTTTTATTTGTTAAATAATAATAAGAAGGGGCCCCCACATCCTAGGGGGCCCCAAGTTGGTTAGTTAGTTAGGGTTTCTTGGCGCAAGGGCCAGATTTGGCTATGCTGTGCCTATAGTATGGTACAAGTTACTTGTCAAATGATATGGTTAATTATATCAGTAAAAATCAAATGCAAATTTAAAAAAAAATCTAAAGTTTGCTATGGTAAACAAGGTTAAAAGTGTAAAAAGACTTAGTACTTAAATAAGATGATAAAATCGAACCATCTTCAGAAATGTAAAAATGTTAGAATGGGGATTTTCTCCCACCATGTCAATGATGCATTAAAAAAACGTATTCGGTGGTGATTGAAAACAGGGCATTCTGATAATATGTGAATCATCGTAAATTCAACATGGCACGCTGTGCATTTGGGACACATTTCACCAAACAAAAGGTGTTTGTGTGTAAAACGGGTGTGACCGACGTGAAGTCGAGTTATTTTAGCATCATATTCTCGCACAACGAGAGTTGGCCACAAATCGATAGAAGGGTGAATGAACTGTAATTTGTTAGAAACCTGCAAATCCCATAATCTGTGGATAAATTTACCAAGGTGTCTTTTTATGTCTGAGTAGGGTATTGGACGTGGTAACGAAATGATAGCTGTTTTTGCGGCAGCATCGGCTAATTCATTGCCGTAAATGCCAAAGTGGCTAGGCAGCTAACAAAATAAAATATCGAGTTGTAGATTCCGCAAGCGGGATAGAATGTTTAAGACTAAAGGGTGTGTTCCATTCCGAGGGTGGCTGAGAGCTTCAAGAGAGCTCTTGCTATCTGTATACATGCAGAATTTTTGCCCAGGGAAGTGAGAGATTTTCTCATCAGTCCCAAATCGGAAAGTGCCCCAGACAAGTTCTATGCACGGTTCTTCATTACTTAAGTAGTGGAGCAGAAGGGGCCCTCTTAGTAGTTTTTGCCCCGGCCCCCAATTAGGCTAAGTCGGGCCTTGATCATTATAATTTTTTTTTAATTTTACAAATAGAGGCATCAATATGTGGACGTGTGATGATTTATTTCACTTACAGCTGTAGGAGTTCACACGTAAGCTATCTTAGGGGTGATTCAATATTACTCAAAGTCCAAATTTTAAAATTTATGGGCAAAAATGTTTTATTTAACTTTTTGCCTTTTTTGGATGATTTTCTTACCGTTTGATTGTAATAAAATATCTATTATTTAAAAAAACTGTACAGTAACGAAGAGAAAAATAAATTGTCATTCTAACAATATTTCTTTTGTACCTTTTATATAATTAATTTATTTTTAAAACATTTTAAAAAATAGCCCATTTTTAACAGAATTTTAAAAATTAAAACAAAATTTTCGACATTTAGTATTCTAATAACATTATATATTTCAAATTTTTTTTGAAATCGTTATTTCAAAATTTATTTCTTATTTAAAATGAGAAAATTAAGATTCTTTTTATCATTTGATTTTTATTACTTATTTGCCTTAAAAGTTACAAGATTCTATTCGTCTATCTTCGGCAGAAAACCACGAAAGAAAATTCATTTTTTCCTAAGGTTTTGAAATAAGCTAAATTCAAAAATGAAGAATCTTGGGGGAAAAATTAATGAAATTTAAATTATAACAGTATCATTGCAGTAAATTTCTAATTTTAATCCATCTCTTTTTTACTTGTTCTTCATTTTCATTTATTTATTTATTTTCATCGTCTGCGATTTATCTGGCAGCATCATTATTAGAAAAAAAAAGAATCAATGTTAATTTCTTAAAAATGTCGTTTTCATAATTTTATTTTACACTATTATGGTGAACATTAATGGAAAATGTCGTGACAGCTCAGCTAGTTATTGCTAAAAAGAAATTTTTTTATAACTTTTGACTAATGAATGTGAAAAAAAAAAATTGATAATGTCATGGAAATGTGGTTAATAAAATCATTCAGCTATTCAATTTCTCTGAAAGAATTTTTCACGCCGTTTATTAAAGCTGTTAAGACTAAGAGAAAATATTTGACAATAAAGTTTGGAATTTAGCTTATAATTATTTCAAGGTACTTTTTAATGGTGAAAGAATGTTATATTTTAATTTTTTCATAATATAGTTTGTAGCTATGTTCCCATTTTTTCATAATATATTTGGTTGCTTTGTTCTAATTTTTTCAAAATATATTTTGTAACTATGTTCCAATTTTTTCATAATATATTTGGTTACTGTGTTCCAATTTTTTCATAATATATTTGGTTGCTATGTTCTAATTTTTTTCATAATGCATTTTGTAACTATGTTCCAATTTTTTTATAATATATTTTTTTGCAGTGTCGTAATTTTTTCATTATATATTTTGGGGCTATTTTCTTCACTTGGTTGAACATATGCCACTGTCTGTAAAACATCATAGCCTACTCAATTTATTTAAGAAAATGATCATTATTTTTAAAAGCAAAGCATGTTTAATTATAAAGTTTTGAGAAATTGTTTAATTTTTAAAATTTGAGGTAGGAAAATCTATTTTTAAAAGCGATAAATAACTTCATTTAAAGATATGAATCTCTTATAGACTGTTGCACACTTCACGTGTGACGTTACTGTTCGAAAAAATGAATTGAAAATGCTTTTGGAACACAAAAATTTAGTAGCTTGTTTACTCAAGAATCAAGAAAACTTCTTCTCACCAAATAGTTGCATATTAAAAGCGTATTTCTGTTTAGAATAATAATAAAGTATGCAATGTTTTTTAAATTTTTTTTTTTCATTATTGGTAATGAATGAAATTTTTTTTAGTTAAAATGATGTTCTATGGATTTTTTATACGATTTATAGGAAAAAACAATGATTTTTAAGAAATTGGGCTATAAAGGTATTAAAAGAAATCCTAACTTTTGACTTTTCACATGATTTCAAACATTACGCTGTAATAAGAATCAATCTAAAACGCTTTGAATTGCATTGAAACTCTTTGAATAAGAATCAGTCTAAAATAATTTTGAAAATATACCTCGATGTTCTTTGTATACCTCATGTACAAAAAAATAAAAATAAACATTTGGTTAAGTACATCAGATAAGAAAAACCTATAATTTCAGATTGCTTATCTAAATCTTTATCTTGTATTTAGATAATCAATCCGTTAAAATCAGATTGATTATCTAAATACAGGATAAAGACTGAAAATTACCAAAAATCTTAAACTACGTCTCAAGGTGATAAAAGAAAAAAGTTATTCTTTTATCAACACAATCGATTTCTTTTTGCATATAAAAAGCATTACTTATAAGGAAAAAAAAAATGAGAGCATCAACTTTATTTAAGGAACGAATGAAGAGATGGCCGTATTCCAAGAATATGATTAATTGTTTAAGCACCTTGACTGTTATCGCGGGCATCTAAAAAGCCATAAAAGGAATTCATGCAAGGATACGTGATTTTTTTTCAAAGGAAAACGAACAGCTGCTATAATTGAGGAAACAGCATGTCTTTGAAAGCTACTTAACATGCCAGAAATCTTAACATACTTTTAATATATATAGATTGGCCGTTTGTAGCCCCTGTAGCGCAGTGGATAGCGCGTTGGACTTCTAATCCAAAGGTCCCGGGTTCGAATCCCGGCAGGGGTGGCAAATTGTGGTTGATAATTATTTTACAATTCTCCAAGTATTTCTTGAGAGCATGATAGTTATTTTCCTTCTTAGAGTAGTAATTTGCTAAGCTATTTTATATTACCATTGAGTAGTAAGTTGAAAATTCTTAATAATTTCCGAGATTCAGAAATAAAAGCTTTCGAGAAGCTTATACAGAAAATCATATTCTTATCATGCGAGAACACGATATTGATTTGGTTTGATGCTTTTTGAAGCCTCAAAACACGTAGGCAACAAATTTGTGATTTATCGCTTTTTTAGGCATCCGTTTTTCGCTTTTGGAATGATTAGAAAATAATGCAGAAGGTTGTCACATTGGCTATTTATCGGCAACTAAATTTACAATTAGATTTCTAAATTATTGGATTCTTTGAGTTTTTACGAATTGACTTAATTAATTTAAGACATAACCAGTTTAAACCGGTTTGAAACAATCGCGAGATTATCAAATTACACATGCGTCGATATTTAAAAAAATTCAAACCATTTTAAAATAGGTAATGACTAATTAATTAAGCCAATTAATGTCAAAGATAATAATGTTCTTACAGAATAACTTGAAATTTGCGATTTTAGATTTCTTTTTTATATTTTTATTTACTGTTATTTTTAGATACCAGCGGGTGACCGAGCTCCGCTCGGAGAAAACAGGTATCGAAGCTAACTCGAAGATTTAAATTTTCAATTGTGATTTATCAAAACAATACATGCCATAAGAAAATTTGTGAAACCATTGGTGAAAAGATAACCGGTTAAACCTCGGCTTTTCATCGTCCACCAGCGATGTCATGTCTTGATGTTCCATTGGAAATCCCCATCTGCACTGGTCTCTTCCATGTTTGCTGACCATGCACGGAGCGCTTGGGTTCATATCACCACACGGGTTATGGATCATCCATTTCGAGATCAGTTCCGGATCATCTTCTGGAAACTTTATTAGTTCGCCATATTGGCTATAGATGGCAGCACGTTACCGCTTGAAACCTATTAGCCATTATGGCGAACTAATAAAGTTTGAAAATATCCTATCTGTAACTCCGAACTGCTCGACCGTAGCTCTTCAAAACCGGCCCCAATCGATTCCTCGTGGCCAAAAACCCCAGACCCCCAAGTTTACCGGAGTTTATTAATTCTGGGGCGATTTTCGACTTGGCAACCATTCCTTGTATTATAGTATAAGATTGATATATATTAATACTTAACGTAGGAAAAAAGTCTGGCATAAATTTTTATTAAACGATCCAATGATTAACCTATAGGCTTGTTTCTTTTTCTCATCATCCTGTATAGTTTTCTAACGATAGTTTAAATTTTGGCAATCCTATCCGAAGCAAACCCATCATTTCATTCATTTGTTGCCGCATACATCTGAGGGATCTATATTATCTTATTATTATTATTTTCTTTTTACCATTTAACTTTTATCTGAAATCTACTTTTGAAATCTGAAAGATGAGTGGATAGGATGTATTAGGTGACTAATTTAAAATACAAGTAATCGTTTTTGATGAAAGTTTTTATAGTAGTATTGCTGCCCTCATTTTTTTATGAACGGAAAATAAATTCTGGAATAAGAAATTCTGGAAGAAATGTCCTGTTAGTATTCCAGAATTAACTAATGCTAATCATACTCTTTAAAATTAGAATTGAATTTTCTCAAAATTTGATACAAATCTACAAATTTGGTGTAAACATCGTCTTGTCAAGTTTAAAGCGATTGTGATTTATTTTTGTCACAGATGGACAGATAGACATAATGCCAAAAAATATTTCTTCAACTGATCAACCTGTTTCATGCATAGAGCTGGGATACTGATAGAGGGAGTGCAACCCTACTTTCGTGTAGGACAAGATAAAATCACGTGACCTTGGTGTCAGAATTTGTGTTAGCTGTAACCACATTCTCCGTTCCCCATTATATTTCAATGGCAGATTTTTTCCCGCTTTTAACTGTTGGAATTTAAAACTTATTTAAGCCATGGTTACCTATTGCTGTGCAATTGGATGCAAAGAAAAAGCTTCTAAGGATAGTCCTTTATCATTTCATAGGTATTTACAGTCAACATATTCTGAATATATCCATTTTAAGTCAATTAAAAATTTCCTAACATCGATCACTCAGTGATTTTGGTGTTATAACTCAATAATATTTCATAGTTTGGCTTAGTTATTGTATTGAATTTATTTAACATGTTACTAAGCTTCGTTTAAACTGATGTAACTGCGTTATATTTTGTTACTTGCTTTATTTTAATCTCGAATGTGTTGTAAGCGCTTGGCTACAAGATTGGCGGGATTTTTTCTCGCCAATACAAGTGTTTACATAAACATCATTGACCGATTAGTAATAGTGTGTTTATTTTAATGCAAATAAAATTCTTTAAAATTTCTAATATGTTGTTTCTTTTTAGCCACAATTAGTGTATTATATCGTGAACAATATTAAATCATCTAAATTTTGCAAAACAATTTTTTATGGCATATTTACCTTATAGAACAATTTTACTTAATAATGCTTTATTAATAAATGCGTACAATAAAATCTCAATATTTAATTACAAATATAAATTAATAATTAAAATATTTGTAATTTTTATCATTTTTTTTGTTGTTGTTTTTGTGATTTTAATAAGCACTAGTTTAACTGTTAATATTCATTTTGTAAAAAAATGTTCAATATTTATAATTTATATTGCAAATATGAATAAAAACATTTTTTAAACAATTAAAAAAAAAGACTTACGTCACTTTAATAATCTGTTTTTAAAAAGCTGTTTTTTATCTGTTTGAGAGAATGATAGAAAGCATTTGAGCATCTAATGTAAAATCTTGAAATGTTTTTTTGTCAAAGAAAAGAAATAAAATGTTTATTTAAAGAAGAAAAATAACCACTTTTAATTATTGAACAAAGTAAAAAATCTAAATATAATTCAACTCGAATACTTGTGTAAAATATTTATATATACAATATAAACTGTTTAGGAAATGAAATAGGATTTATTTTTATAGGATTTCCGGTCAGTTTAAACGGAAATGAAAACCGACTGGACCCATTGCCGGGAAGCAAAATGTTGGGCTGCAGCTTTTGAGTATGCCAACATTTGCGATATGGCACCAAAAAGGTGTTCTTACTCCCAGATTTTTCTAAAGTCACATGACTCATGTTGGGTACACTTTTTGAGACAGGAAACAAGCTACTAGATCCCTCCATTTATATATCAGCTCTATGGTTTCATGCTTTGTAGGGAAAACTTGCCTCATGAAATCAAAAGCCATTGTTTTCTTGAAATCATTCAAATATGGACCGTAAACGTGATGAAGCAGTAAGGAAATGAAATTTTGCGAATTATTCGGAAATTGATTTTTCAAAGATTTATATTATTTTTTTTTTCTTTTTGCTTATAGTTTGCATTGAAACATCAAAAAAAGTAAGTTAAAAGATAAAAGTGCTTTTTCTTTTATTTTTAAGTTGTAATTACTTAGATATTCTACAGTATTATTATTTCTGTTGTATGTTTAAGCCATTTATATTTCAGCTAACAGAAAAGATATTTTTAAAGCTAAAAGACTCATATTCTTTTTAGAGATGATCGGGCCATGTACAATCCCAAAACTGTAATTAAATTATAGAAAAAAATCTTGGCTTATAGAAGGAAATATAAGATATGCATTAATACCAGAAGTATTTTCATTTTTTGTGGCTTATTTTTGTCTGAAAATCTATCTCACTTATCGATTTTAATAGAATACATCCAATCAGCGTTGGCCTTAGAAAGTTCGAGGTTGATTTAACAACAATATTAGTGATTCGATGTGGTTTCCAGTAAACTTTAAGTAATGGTTTTTTTTCCTCTTCCTTTTTTGCACGTTTACAGATAGCTATGAAATAGTGCTATTTGGGGGTTAGGAGGTTTCAGTTTCGGAGCTTCTTAACATCTTTTCATGTTTCGAAATTGCTGTAACAGTTGTAGGATATAATCTTTGTGGCTTGAACGTGCCACGATCGAAACTAAATTCTGTTCTAAAAAGATTATTTAGTAAACTTAAAATGCTATCATGTTGGGTGCTTTTGAAAAGAAAAGACAAGGTTAGTTTTATAAAGGGAAAGAAAAAAAAAAAAGATAAGAAATCTTATAATGGGATGGTTAGTATCAGTCATCAGATCAATTATCTTTTTCTTTTTAATATTTTGTTCATGAACTTTTTACAAATAAATATCATCTGTATATTTACTGTGTATGTACTAAATTTCATTGTGATAGCTTCAGAGCGTTTTTAAATTATCATGTTCACGGAAAGAGACACAATTTTTTTTTTCCCAATTCGAGGAGGTCTGAAAAATGCAGATTCATCAAAATTTAGAATTCTTCCCTGTTTTAACTAACCACTCTCTTTTTTCACATTTAATATTCTAGAAAATTAAAAATACTGTTTGGTTATTTATTTATAAGGCTTAAGCAGAAGACATTTTAAACATTTGTTTTCTCAACAAAATGCAAAATCCCACACACAAATGAAAAAGTTTTTTCTCTTACAAAATTTACATAAACCTACCATTAAGACAAACCATTTAGTGGTAATCTCAAGATATTTCTTTTTACTTTCCATTTTGATCATTTTTTATGAATCTAAGAACTACAGATCCAACTGCCCCCAATGCTATCCATCGGTTTCATCAAAGGTATGCCACTTGTAATTTTCTCAGACGCTCTCGAAAAAGAAGAAAAAGTAAATGCCGTGGCATAATAAAAACCTCACGAAATTCAAACAATACCCCCTTTTTCCGGCAACTTAAATTCAAATTCCCAACAAACCCCCCTTTTAACTAAATGAGCTCCACCACCTTTGCTAACGAGCATCCGGACTGAAAACATTGAGATGATGAAATTCCCCTCACGGTGAACAACCCCTAAAAGAGCTCGTTACAATCTCTGCCGGATTTGAACAATTCGCGACCCGTCGGAAGTTGCAAATTACGTTGCGAGGACGCCGTTTGAAGAGCTTTGGTGAATCGCTTATCGGGTTGGGCTTCAACCTTGGCGATATTTAGTATGTTGATTGAGCAATCGTTGGATGATGTCAGTGAAAATGGAATGGGAGTTAGATGTGTGCGTAAATTATTACGTACACTACTAATTCACATTTATTCCCCATGCAGATTGTTATGTTGGAATGAGGTTTATATTTGAATGGTTGAAGGGTTTGGTTTGATATTTCAGTGGGGAATATCATTTTACTGACAATCAATTGCGTTTTCTAATTATTGCGACTTCCTTCTGAATGTCTATGTATGACCTTATTTCTACAAATATATTGTGGTAAAAATAAACCAGTTAACTGTTTTTGACGAGTACAGTAAAAGCTCTTTATTCGCGGGGTATATGTTCCATAAATATGCCGCGAATACAGAAACCGTGAATACGGAATGGTCATTTATATGGGATTATAGGGGATACATTCCTAGGTGACAAAATAAAATATATATATAAATCAATTTAATTTAAGTTTTTGAACATTTTGATTCATTATCTTAAGGCTTAGGCAATGGTTTGAAGAATTTTGTAATTTTCTCTTGCTTGGCAGTTTTTAAAAGCTCCTTCCATTCAGACTGATACGCAGCAGTCGCATTATCAATTTGCCTCTTAAAAATAAGACTTCGTTCCATAGACGTTCATAAAGAAATTGCGAAGCTCATTTGCCATTCTTAAACTTTCACTAAGATTTTTCAAATGAAATGTCACGTTTTCAGTGCTTGTTGAAGCCTCTTCTTCAATGAGCTGTGAATTTAACATTTCCATGTAAGTCGGTTTCAATCAGATCTTCATCTTGCGATTCAAGCAATTCCTGAATGTCATTTGATTCTATCTGTTCGCACCCATCTCGTCCTATTCCATTCTCGATTTCGGCTATGTTTGCAGTTTGCGTTTAACAGCATACTTCAGGCAAAGTTGTAATAAGATCTATTATGCTTTTTTCATGAGTCCATTGGACGGCATTTGCAAAGGATATTGGGTTGGATACCTATTGGAAATCTTTTATTATTATGTATGCACTTATTGGCTCCGCGAATAAAGAAATTTTTAGCCGCGAATAGAGGAATTGGCTCCCATTTTTTAAATCCGCGAACAGTGAAAACGCGAATGAAGGAAGTGCAAATAAGGAGATTTTACTGTATATTCGTCATGGAAAAAACGCAGCATTTTGCTTTATGTCGAGTTTTTCTAACGAGTATTATTTTATATAATAATTTTTCAATTATATATATATGTGTGTAATCATATTTTAATATCTAATATAAATCCAAATTAATTTCTAAAGCTTTATCTTAATTTAGCCCATAGTAACTTCATACTAAATAGATTATCCTACTTAATGATCCGATTCCATATTATCTACTTATGTAATTCAAGAAATGCTTTGTAAAGTTCTTTAATCAGCGATTGCCATAGTGCAAGTGATTTAAAAAAGTTGTGGACCTAAACGAATAGTTTTATAAAAAGATCCCTGTGTTTCCCCTCGTTTGTGAGTAATATGCAGAAATTTCTATGAGAAACTTATTAGTCTATAAGTACTGTAAACAAGATTTTCCCTACCAAAACAAGCTATTTAAGACACAGGGAAAAATGTTCGAGAGTTTTTCCTCATTCCTCGGTCTGTCGTTCTATGTTGTGTGTTTGCGTGTTCGTCCGCCTGCTTCTTAGTGATGAAATAAAACGACGCAACAGCATCAAAAATCTCTTCAATGTCTTCGAACTGCAATCTATTTTCAAAATTTAAAATCAATTAACTGGTTAAAATAACCCAATTCAATTCATTATAAGGATAAGATCTTGCACTGATTAGAAGACCGAATCTAGAAAATATATATGTTGTAAAGCTAAAAACAAAAGGGATATTTCTGTACTAACTATTTAAAAAGCAGAATATAAAGACTTATTATAATTTTATGATGTGCACAGTTATCTAAATTGCGAACAAATATTTATAATGAAGTGATACGTAGGGGTTTTACAAATGATTTAGAGCACAGAATTCCCAATTTTCAAACGTTATTACAAATAACCTTTTAGAAAGCGAATTTCATTTTCAAGGTGTTTAATTATTTTTTTTAGCAATGAGCAGTGCATGTTCTGTTCTCCTCTCAAAAGTGGTGTGACGGGTTAAAAAGGAACTTTTAGGAAAAAATATTTATTATCAAATACCATAAATCTTTACACAGATACTAATGAATGACCGATTATTGATAGCAAAAAAGAGTTGTTGTTTTTAATAGGACTTGTCATTGACAAGCTCTCTGACTAAAGAGCCTTTGCGATTTAATCCGAATGTTTTATTTCTAATGTTTTTTCAGTAGCGCCATCTAGAGCCAAGAGCACTAGTTAGCTACTCACCCCTCTCAACCCTTTTTACGTGGTGAACTTCATTCATGCATTTCCTTCACTAGTCCACAGATCATAATTTAGACCTGAATTAGAGAACGACCATTTATGAACGAGTACTTCCAGTGGTATTACTTTCGATATGCAGGACTTTGTGACCACGACCGATTTTAACGTGCACCAGTCACCACCACACACGACGATCTTCGGCCGGCGGGGTTCGAACTCCGTTGAAGAATGTAAATCCAACACCCTTCCAACCATACCCGGCCTGAGAGTTTTTGATGTAAATGGCAGTGATCTAAGGTCTTGTAGGGAAATGTTATCTTAAGAGAAGCTGCAAATGTATTTTTCAACCATTGAGCAAATTTTATCAAATCATATGTAAAATGCCCATTTTTACTTAATCGTATATGATGAAATGTACGCAGAAAATATATTTCGTTTTCAAAAATCGAATAAAGAATTTTGACGAATCTCCCTATTTTAGAGCTCTTTGGGTTCGAGAATGACATTTTTGGAATTGTCTGACTCAAAAACTTGATAAAATTTGTCAATAGCAATACTAAATTTGTAGATTTTTTTAAAATTTTGAACATAATACATTCAAATGAAGTATATCTGTCAGAATAAAAATTAGCTCAAAAAAACAAAAGGAAAAATGTTGGAAAAATAAATTTTTGTACATTTAGTGCAAATTTAGCATCTAAAATGTAGACTTTAAAATCAAATTTGGAATTATATTTCTTAAAGGATTGACAGATCGGTCTTTTGGTCTATATTTTCCATGCATGTAAATGCAATAACTCAAAAACATAGTGATTTAAACAAGTGTCCTTAGAGTACATTAAATTCATGCTAATGATAGATATATCGTCGCTGTCATTGGCCTGTGTCATGCAATTAACATACAAATTATGTCAAAAAGCGCACACTTCTGGTGTGTACGAATTTGAAAATGAAAATTCGATAACTCCTTATAATTTGGCTTTGGCCTAGCTCTACTGTATATATAGATGTATGTACAGATGAGATACAGATAGATGTACAAAGATGATCTACTGTATATAATGTTATTTTAAACTAAAGGATATAACTCTTTTATTGAAGGTATGCCATAAAAATTTATTAAACTATTCACACTGATCTATAAACAAAACTTACATCTTGAAAAGCTTTTTTTTTTCTGTTATGTTTCTTCGTTTCTTATCATTGGACACGAGTTTCTTGTTTGCGTATTGCGGCTAAGTTTTTTTGTTGTGATGCCACCATATGACTTGATACAGATTTTAAATCCCATCATATTTTTTGTGAATAAGGAAAGAATGCAAATAAATTTACATTTCATGGTAGTCCCTTAAAATTTGAATCGAAGCTCAAGAGTGGATTGCTACCTACATACCTAATCCTTACAAAGAAAATTCAGCTTCTTGAAAAAAATATTAAAGTTTAAACAGCAGCTGATTTTTCTTCTGCTAGAAGCTAGTTTGCTATTTAGAGAATTTATGATAAAAAAACGTTTCAACTGAATATATATACAGGGTGTCCCAAAAAGATTGAAACGCACTTTAATTCTTTAACCGTTAGAGATAAGTAGGTGATGTAATTTGAAAAAATGTTCAAAATAAGATAGGAGAGAAGATTAGATTAAGAAAAAAAAATCCATCTATGAATTTTAAAAAGTTACACTTTGTAAATTTTTATACAACCCCTCTATGCAAATTTGTTCAATTAGAAAATTTTTCCTTTCCATCCCAGATGACCATTAAAAAAAACTGCATAACTGTATCTTTAAAACTTTTTGAATAATTACATAGAAAAAAAATTGACTTATGTCACTTTTCCATACCACTTGAAATACTTTTTCGTCGGTGAAAATAGGGACCTTATCCAAATTGATAATAGAAATTCTTCGATCAAAAAAAGATAATAAGTTTAAAAGAAATCCAAAATGGCATTTAAATAAAGTCCTTATTGATGGAGTTAAACAGTTTTGACAACATAAGAGTGTAAGAAGTGTAACATAAAAATAATAGTAATAACAATAAATAAAACGAAAATACATTTAAAAACGCACGAATCATAAAGCATTCTCAAAATGTTTTCCATCAACACCAATACATAATTGGGCTCTTCTAATAATGCTCCTGTAAATATTTTGGAGTTCTCCTCCTGTAATATTATTGCATGCATTAATTATCTTTTGTTTAAGGTCAGATACATTCAGGGGGGTGAGTATTATAAACTAGCTTTCGAAGCCGACCCCAAAAATAAAAATCAAGTGGAGTTAGATCAGGAGATCTGGGGGACCATTCTGTAGGTCCATTCAGACCAATCCACTGTTTATTAAAGCTTTCGTTGAGCCAGTTTGTTACATTTATAGCCTTGTGTGCAGGCGCTCAGTCTTGTTGAAAATACATTGTTTTTACTAATGACAATGGTGTCGTCTCCAAAGTATCTGTTACTATGCCATTTAAAATAAGTTGCAAATATTTTACAGCTGTAAGTGTTCCTTCATAAAACACTGGACCAATCAGTTTTCCGTTCCAAATTCCGCACCATACGGACACAGGAAACTTTCTCTGGTAATGTATTTCTTGCCCCAAAAATGGTTTTGTATCATTCCAATAATGGTCGTTGTGTGCATTTATGTGTCCATTTTCCGTAAACAAACATTCATCAGTCCACATGATGTTCTTGACAAAGTTTGAATCTGTGTCCTGTTGGATTAATAACCAATTGGAGAATGTTACACGTCGGTTAAAATCAGAGGGATGGAGTGCTTGAAGTCCATGAATACAAAATGGATGCCAATGTGTTTTTCAAGTATTCTATGTATTGACGTCCTAGGTAATCCTGTAATTGCACTTGCTTTTTGATTGCTTGATCGTGGGTTGGAAGAAAAATATGCAATAATATCAATTTCTTGGTCTTCATTGTACAAGATATTTCAACCAGGCCAGGTCTTGGATTAAATGAACCCGTAGTTTTCAATCTTCTCACCATCCGATAAACAAATGTACGTGAAATTTCAGGCAAATAGGGATATCGCAGTCCAAATTCCCGAGCAGTTTCTGCATTATTTCTATTGCAAATAGAATAAATCATTGCTAGTTCAAATAGTTCGTCATTTGTTAAAAGTACCATAATGCAAAATTAGTTACAGTATTTTTACTTCGACAATATGAAACTCAACATCGCTGAATGATTTCTAAACTTTATTTTGATATGCACGAGGAAATCTTGGTTGAGTTGTACAGGAAAGAAATAATATTGGAACTAAATAAGTAAATTGAAAAATAATCGTCTGCATTTCTTTATGTAACTTTAAAAAAAACTTTAATATACACGTATTAGAAGCGGCTAAATTACAGTTAAATGAAAGGCAAAAATCGTCTGGCAGTTAATTTGTTAGAATGTCGGTTTGACAAAAATGTGATGAATTTGAAAACAATTAAAATTCTGCCAGGCTAATTTAACAGTACTTTTTCTTTTTTATAAGTTTTGCTATAAAAATCTGTCAAATGGCTTTTATTGATTTTCAACGAAATCTTATAAAATTTCTAATGTAAATTTAGAATACATGGCATAAAATTACTTGCCCCTGATAAGATTAAAACAAAAGGCAATTCTGTAATTGTATCGTGAATCTACCGTAAATACGCAAAAATGTGTTTTGTAAATAATATAAAAAAATTTATGTGTTTATAATTTGTTGGAAAATTACATTTCCATTTTGGTATATGGTCACTAAAAACAACGTTCAATTTTCAATTAGGCATAACTCACTCAATTTTAAAGATACAGTTATGCAGTTTTTTTAATGGTCTTCTGGGATGGAAAGGAAAAACTTTCTAATTGACAAAATTTGCATAGAGGTGTTGTATAAAATTTAAAAAGTGTAACTTTTTAAAATTCATAGATGGATTTTTTTTCTTAATCTTATTTTCTCTCCTATCTTATTTTGAACATTTTTTCAAATTACATCACCTACTTATCTCTAACGGTTGAAGAATTAAAGCGCGTTTCAATCTTTTTGGGACACCCTGTATATATTATGTGCAAATAAAGACAAGAGAAGCATTATTAAAAAAAACAGAAACATTATTAAATTAAGCATTATTAAATTAACAGAAACAAAAAAAAAAATGTGTCAATATGAAATGTAATTTTTTCCACTAATAAGAAAGTTATTGTTCGCAATAGTTCCATGAATCCAAACATAAAATTATTTTACATTTTATCAAGCTAATTAATCAATTTATTTAATTGATAATATATTTATCATAAGTTAGTTTTTTCTTAGTTCAATCCAACTCTCTGTATTTTGGATGAACAAACTGGTCGCAAGATATGGTCAGTTAGTATATAAAAATATATAATATATATATGTTTAAGGGATTTGCACTGGGTAAACTTATGGTAGGCCTTCTTAAAGTAAGGATAATATTTGAATTGTAAATATTGGTAGTTAATCTTCAATCGATTCTGACAATATCAATTCACCATACTACTGGAAAATTAATGAATATTTAATATACATTTTTCCCCCAAATGTTTACTTTTATATACATTTTTAGAAGATTATAATCTAATTAAAATATAACCGGTCTTAGAATACTATTAAGTATTCTTTAAGAACAAAGATAAACAAACACAGACGAATTTAATTTAAATATTTTTTTAAAAAAAATTTAAGCAGAAAGTTAAGCATTTGATATTAAAAATAAACAGAAATACAACTTTTTCTCAAGCGAAACATGACTTTAAGCTATTCTTTAACGTATTTAATTTGGAGGAATTTAAGAAGATTAAACCAAAAAGTTCATTTTTTTCATTACTTGAAATATTGCTCTTGGATTTTTTATATATCGAAAAATCAGATTTTATATCAAATAATAATTTTTTATGGGATGGTTTCTTTATGGTTCAGAAAATATTTTTTTCTATCTAAGTCTTACAGGAATGTAAATAAAGTTCTTAATAAGTAAATGCCTGCCAAAAAAATTAATTTTTTGTCCATTCGTATTTTTTTATTACAGAACCATGTCATAGCTTTTAGAAAACTAACTCTTTAAAACGAAGAAAGGCTTGTGTCATATTTCCATGGGAAATGTCAATTTTTTTTTTCGTTTATGAAAGAAATCCAACATTGTGTGGCTGGCCCGGGATTTTTTTTCTTTTTTTTAAGGGAAGATGAAAAAAAAAAGAATAAAAGGACTATAAAGAAAAACATCTTTAAATATATGCTAAGCTCTTCATCTTCATATCTTATCTGAGAAGGAAAAGTTTATGCTTTCTTTTGAACTTCGTGTTTCAGGAAGGCATTTTTTCCCCCTTTAGCTTAATTCTTAGGGAACATATAACTTATTCCGCACAATATTCCATTTCTTTTACATGGAACAACTCAGACAAAGAGAGATGAGTAAACACAGTCCTTTCTTTTAAATCTGAAATACATGCTGGAGAAACTTTTTAAAACTTTGTGAAGACATATTTCTTCTTTTTTTTGCATTTTTGTGATTAATTAAAAAGGTATACCACATAAAAAAGATAAAATAATGGGGAAAAGGGTGAAAGGCAGAATAAAAGATATGCATATTTGTAGCAATGATTCTCGAATGACATTAATGATGGAGAGATTCAGACAAATGTTGGCGAGATTGGCGAACCTTCGATTTAATATTATTTAATGGAGTGTAATGATTATTGCCATAAATTTCCTGTAAATAGAAAGTTTGTAAAGACTTTTACACGCATTAATGAAATGTGAGCAAATAAAAAGAATTCTCATTTTATTATTTACTTCCCCAAATGCATTTTTTTTGTGAGTGTGTATGAAATCGTGGTTTTTTCTTTTCTTTTTTTTCAGGAAAGACACCTAAATAGAAAATCTTAAAAGACAAAATAAATATAAATTTTATCCAATTCATTAAATCCGTTTCCAAGGTACACGAAATATATATACAAGAATTTAAAGTTATAAGAACAAAGTCAGAAAAAGAAAAATTTTATTTATTTTGTAACTAAATAATAAATAGAAGTAGATTTAATAATATAATAACTTTTCTAGTGATAGAATCGTCTACTGTAGTGGAAGGCAGTTTTTACTATATCAATTCGAAATCAGCTATTCGAGTACAGATGGATATTTTGTAAAAAAGTAGATGTGTTTTTGTAGCGAAGAAATGTAGATGCACCTAAGAATATGTTATTAATCAAGAGTAAGCCATATTACTGACTCTCCATCCCGCTCAAAGGCACTCTGAAATAAATACTGCATGATTGTCCGCCGCTGCAGCAAAACTGGCGGGAACTGGGGTTGAGTCCTAAAGACCATCATCGGTCACGGTACAACCCACCCCGTAGAAAGGACGTCCCGTCATCGATGGGAGGAGCCTGGTCTCCCACTTTTATTATACCAACCGGATTGGCGAGATCCAACTACAATGCCTGAAGAATCTCATCCTCAATTACGAAGTGCCCCCTCAAGGTTTTTTTTTTAAATCAAGTGTAAAGTTTGCCTGCAACTTGCAAGGGATAAAAATCCAGTTACTTTCTATTTGTTTGTTTGTGAATTTCAGTGGCGCAAGAGCCAATCTTGGCTAAATTGCGCCAATCATATGGTTAGATTATTAACAACCGTGGAATAGAAACAACGTTAAAATAATTGCATCAAAAGATCCTGTTACTTTCTGAGCAACTTGTAGATTTACGAAAATTTAGTGATGTCCTTAACAAAGAATGTTTTTTGCAATATCTATTCTTATTTTTGCCCTCGCCAAAATTATTGCTATATTTTTCTGTATTTTTACTTCCACAAATAAGAAGTGTATAGAGGGAAAGTATTGTAATTATTAAAAAAATTCGAATGCAAGTTTTTTAACGAATTTTTTTCATTTCATACTTCCCTGATAAATCAAAATATATTTCCGAATTATATCTGTTTGTCCGCGAACACGATAGTTCAAAAGCGCTTTGAACTAGATACATTAAACTTGGTATATAATCTTAGCAAAAGATGTTTTGAAATATTTATCAATTTTTAATGAAATCCATCTAGAATAAGTCAGTCTAGTCGGCTATATGAATATAAATTAAGAAAATGATTGCAAAACGATGAGAGCCATGTCTATAAAATTTGGTTACCAGTTTTACCTTCCAAAATGAAAATTTCATCAAATTTTATAATTCATCTTTCATTGGATTAACGCTCTGTCTGTCTGTATTTTCATAGCCAGGTGAACTCGATAAATAAATAAGAAACGCGATAACTTAAATATGTAAAATTCGGTATGCGATTTTGTAACAAAAATTATTATTCTGTATCAAATTTTGGTTTCATTTGGTTTGAAAAAAATGTCCATGATGTGTATCCGGTACTTTGACGCTTATGTATTAAACAAATCCAAATGATATTTCTCTCCTATCCCCATCCCCATTGCCAAAAAAAAAAAAAAATCAAGATTGTTTGCTAAGACTTTTACGTAAATACCTCTTGTCAGTGTCAACGACATTCAGTTGATCATACACAAATATATTCATTTGGTTTGAAAAAAAAATGTCCATAATGTGTATCTGGTACTTTGATGCTTATGTAATAATCGAATCCAAATGATGTTTCTTCCCCACCCCCATCTCCACTGCCAAAAAATTCAAAGATCGTATGCTAAGACTCTTGAGTAAATATTTTTCGTCAGTGGCAATGACATTCGGTTGATCATACACAAATATACTTTTTAAAGATTGTAACAGAAAGTTTGTTATATATAGACTTTCCCCTCTAGTTTCTAAATGGGAGCAAAGTATGAATGTTTATTTCGTACCAATAAGCTATATAATACAAAAATCTTTAATAAAATTAAGTTTTGTTTTAATTTAACAATTAGTGAGGGGAAAGCTGTTTGTATATCCATACATGGCCGACATTCTAGTACATAATCTTTAATCAATAAATATTTAAAAAAATTAATTTTTTAAATAATTTAACAATCAGTGAGGGCAAAACTGTATATTCATGCATGGCCGTCATTTTGTCCTTGAATTCTATATATACTCGGCGAAAATCATTAAGTGACTATCGGCAGTTTAAATTTATAATCTATAAAGTTCATCTGAGCTAAAAAAGCTAAGAATATACTTTTTTTTTAAAGTTAAAAGTATATCTTTTTCTATTGAAATAATAATTTGACTGATTTTATTTTCTTTTTATTTATGTTTTCTATAAAATTATACTTCTGTTTCTTGTATCAGAAATTCTATTTGTTTTTACTTTATAATAAAATTGATAGAATTTATTTATTGCCTTATTTATAAGTTGTAAAAGTATTTTGTGAAACAATACAACTTACAATACTTTATTATAAAATAGGCTCCAGTACATAGCTCCACTTCAGATGACATACGCAGTTACGGGTGTCTAAGGTCTGTGATGTCACAGGAAGTGATTGTATACCGGCGTCATGGCGTGGGGATAGTGAGTCTTCCTAGTGTTTTGGGTGTCCCGTGCTTGAGTTCCGGTTCGGGCATGGTTGTTTTCTATGTTCTATCTGTGAGCTGTGTGAATGCGCCCCCCTGTAAAAAGGGGTTGTGCAAGTGAATGTGAAGCATAAAATGGCTAAGTCGTACTCTTGGACCTAGTTGGCTCTACTGAAAAACAAGAGACGCTAATTTAGGCTTAAAATCGCCGACAGTATATGTCGGCGGGTTTGTAAAGTGCCATTATTTACAACAACAACAGTGGTTGCATTAAATTTAAAATCGGCAATAAAATAATATGATTTCATTTTGATGAGTGTTTAATTGCATCTATTGGAAGAACAAGTATTAAATTTCAAGTTCAAAGCAATATCTTTTGCAGAACTGTTCTATTTTTAGAATTAAAGTCAAAAACGAAGATAGGAATTGCATCGCCATATTCAAAACAAAATGTTTTTACTAAAATTTTAAGAAAGCACTTAAGAATACGTTTTAGAAAGCAGAAAGTAATGGCATTTTTTGATTATTAAACCTTGAAAATCTAGTTAATTACTGAAACTTGTCAAACAAATTTTTAGTCAAGTAAAATATTTTTCCTTGTGCTGAGAACAGTTGCATTTAAAGGTATTCGTCTTTTACAGACTAATGCACATCTTGCGTGTGATGTTTTGCTCTAAAGAAATTATTTTTCCAAAAACAAACCTTTACGGAGTAGAGGGTATTAAGCTTGTTTACGTAAGAAACTTACCGGTAAACTTCTTCTCGTCAGATTCTTGAATATTAAATACCTGATTTTGTTTAGAATAATAATGGAAAAATTCAGTTATTTCGAGATATTTAGTTTATCAAGAATGAAGGAAATCTTTCAAATAAGAATTACAAGGCTGTGGAGATTTTACTTTCTCGTGTACGTAGCATAGAGAAAATATAGTAATAATCTTCAAAAAATTTGAACTCGAGATTTCGGCGATTCACCACATTACAGACTACCATGTGTTTTATAAACACATTTTTAGAAAATGTCCGTTTGTCTATCTCATTATGATAAAAATAACCAAAAAATGCTTTGAACTAAATGCAAGGAATTTGTTATGCTATATTTAGCCTAAGTTTGCAGATTTCTATCAAAATTTGAATAAATTTTGTTCAGAAAAATATGACTGTTCGAATTATAAATTAACACAATAATTACAAAACAAATATTGTGAGATAAATAAAATTCGGTACACAGATTTAAAATTTACTTTGTAGACGACTGCCAAATTTGAAGCCAAATCCAGCTTAAAGTTAATTATTTGTCAATTCGTAGCTGTTGTTACTTATGGCACTTTTCAAGCCTACGGACAGAAAGCTGCCAGCGATTTAAGCTGAAATCAGCGTCTCTTGTTTGTTCACTAAAGCCAACTAGGGTTCAGAATACGATTTGACTACTTCATGCTTCACATTCGCTTGCATAACCCCTTTTTAGAGGTGGTACATTCATACCACTCACAAATAGAGCCCAGAAGCGCAACCATGCCCAAACCGGGCTCGAAACCGGAACTCCCAGATCACGAGGAAAACAGGCTACCTTTAGGCCAAGACGCCAGCAATAGTAGTTGTAAATATAATATTAGATAGATGTGAGCCCGATAACTTTAAAATCCAATGACCTAAATATATTAAAATCGATGCTGAATTTTTTGACTACGTACGTAATTTTGTATTCGATCAGTTAAGAATAACGTGGTTAAAACATCAATTATATATTTTTTTTAAATTTCATCAATGCATGCCGGTATTAATAGCCAAATAACTCGCCAAGGGCGACACTATAAATTTAGGAAAAATACTAACATCATGCTAAAAATTAATATATTTCTCTCTAATTGTTGTGTAACGTTCTTTGGCATGACAAGTGTATTAGAGAATGTGCGAAAATGTTTTGGGGAGACCTCTATCCCTGATTTCAACAGCAGTAGTCAGAAAATATACAGAGCTAGCTGGTACCTGGCGTGTTGCTGCCGCTAAAGAAATAATTTTGGAAATACCGTTTGAAATTTAAAATAATTAGTAGAAATTAATAATTCCTTTAGTAACAATTAGAATAAAATAATTCCTTTTTATTTATATAGATGAAAAAGACTTCCAAACAAATGTGTTTATAGTAATTCTCAAAGAAAATGCACAAATTCGTAGTTGTTTATAAAATTAAATCCTTTAAAATATTCATGCATAAAATACATATGGCAATTTTGAAAGAAAGGGAGATATTACATTGCTTAATCTTCCAACTTTTTAAAAAACGCGTTTGTAGTATTTTCATTATTTTACCTGTATTTTGATAGAAAGATAGCATTATAAATCTGCTATATTTTCGACACTCTGTTTTCGTTAAATCTATGCCAATTTCAAATGGAGTTTGAAATGTTAATTTATAGAAATTCATTTTGTCTGGGAATATACATAATCTTAAGAAAATTGTTTGGAAAGCAATTTAAAATGGACAAAAAGTTAATTAATGTAACTCCTAGTTACTATAAATCAAAGGGAAATTCATAGATTTTGACAATTTTTACTCTAATACATATATTTGTACAATTCTAATATATGTATTTTGATATTTGTTATTTGATTTTGTGATAAATGCGAAACATTCAGAAACTTTTCGAAGAATGTCAATTAAATTAGTATTTAAAATCTCAAAAAAAAAAATCAATCTAAATGGAATGGACAACATTAAATGTTGAATTTTTTAAACAGCCACCGTTTAAAGAACAGAATGTATTTATTTTAAGGAAACGGAACCACAAAGTATTATCTTATAACCTTAAACTTGCAATTATTGTATGCATCTATGCATAAATTTGTTTATTTCGTGTATCTCGGAAACGATTATAGCGATTTGAATCAAATTTCATGTTTTGATAAGATTTCGATTTTTAAAAAAATTATATAGGTGTCTTTTCTAAAAAAATCGACTTTACTCTCTTTCTCAAACACATACAAAACATTTTTTTAGGATTAACTATTAGATTAATTATATTCAACTTATGTGACGCAATATGGGCAGTTCACCATAAAGAAACTGAGCATCAGTTAAAAAAATGTAAATATTGATAAATAAACTATAAAATGAGTACTACAACATAGCAGATTGTTTGATCCATGGTGGTCTAGTGGTAAGTTCTCAGCTCTTGAGCAATAGGGTTTCAGGTTAGAAACCCGATTTCACCGATAAATCGTCGTGTAAGGGAATCTGTTGCACATCAAATCCGTCAGGTCAAACGTTCTCCCGGTAATGCGGTGTGATGTCGTGTGGAGAGAAGATACAAGCTCAGGTATCGTCCACGTCATCTGATAGTGGTTCAAAATGATGAGGTCCGTCTCAAAATAGTCCTAGTGTTGCTTTAAAACGGGACAATATAACTAAACTAATTAAAGGATTGTTTCGAATAATATTTAAATTAAGTGCATACATAATTTATTTAAAAGACCAGTTCATATGTAGATAACAAGGAATATATGACTATTATGGAAGGAATATATGACTATGTAATTTGTATCTAAATATTTTCTTAAAAAATCACTTACCAAGCGAATTTTAGTCTTTTATATTTCAATAGGGATGCTATCATCACATTTCTTGTCATTCCTCTGCTCTAAACCATTCAATCACTCTCGAAAAATTAAATAAAAAATTAAAGCATTATAATAATGGCTTTCCAAGCCAATTTATTCTTTTATATTTCAATATGGATCCTAGAATCATATTTTTTGTCATTCCCCTGCTCTAAACCCTTCTATCACTCTCGAAAAAGCAAATAAAAGGTTAGAGTATTATATAAACCTTTCCGCAATTTAAAAGCTACGCGATGACAACTTAACCTCAGAGAACCTGCAAACTCTTTGACTAAATGAATCCAAACATTCCTGTTAACGAGCATCCGGACTGAAAACATTGAGTGATGATGAAATCCTCCTTTCAGTGACTAACCCTAAAAGAGCTCGTTACAATCTCTGCAGAGCTTGAACAATTCAAAACCGGTCGGAAGTTACAATTATGGTACGAGGACACCCTTTAAAGAGCTGAGTTTAATTATTTTCCGGTTTTATCCAGTTGTGTTTTCAGTGGCGGCCATGTTTGCGACTGAGACACAGGCATCGTGGTATCATGATAATGGAAATCCCAAGAGAGTTATTTGCATAAATTATTGCTTTTGTAAAAAAAGGAAAGTTAGGTATAACTTTGATATACCCCCCCCAGAAAAAAAAATTACGCGCCAAATCTGGCACTCCCTACGGACTTTTTAGGGTTGCTGTTTCTTATTTTGGTCTTGCCAATTTAGGTTTTTTCAGCTTTTAGGTTTTTTGTATTTAACGATTCCGTATTTTTTATGTATTAATTATTTGTATTTAGCAAGAATCCATCTTGGCGAGAAAAAAAAGTCGCCAAATTTCTGATTTTGGGGGGGGGTATATCAAAGTAGTTCCGAAGTTTGTTTGTTAAAGTAGATTAAATCATCTGTAAATTAGCAGGTGTGGTCTATTCGAAACTTTTTCTCACCTCCGCTAATAAAATTATCGTTGGCATAGGATAGTTATGAAACACGAACTTTTGGCCTGAATTTAGCATTCTTATTGAATCTATAATGCCATCCTTGCCGAGTTATTTGGCAATAAATTCCTGACATGCAATAATAATATACGAAACGCGAACTTTTGGAGGGAATTTAGCATTTTTATTGAATCTATACTGCCACCATTGCCGAGTTAATTGGTAATAAATCCCTGACATGCAATAATAATATACGAAACACGAACTTTTGGCATGAATGTAGTATTTTTGTTGAATCTATACTACCATACTTGCCAAGTTATTTGGCAATAAATCCCTGACATACAATAATAATATCGGAAAATCGAATTTGTGTTTTTATCGAATAATTGAAACAAAAAGTTCGACACAAAATTGCATTTGTAGTCATAAAGTCTCAAACTTAATTTGATATATTTAAATCAATGTGTTTTTGAATTATCGCGTTTACATGGCTCTGAAAGTAGAGACTGGCAGACAGTCAATCTGTTGTTCGTTTCAGTTCAATCTTTGATAGGTGTCTTCATTATAGATGTTAAACCTGTTTACTGAATCTTATCTATTTAGCTTTATTTGTATCTATTTGTATTTTTTTATATCTATTTGTTTTGTAGTGATCATATTAAATTATATTTGAGCAGCCACATGGAACCATTTTATGAATTCTTCTGAATAAAATTTGCGCAATGTACAGGCTGCGCCAGAAAAACTTACTTATTTGAAAAAACTCCCGAGCGGTTAGAGTTGGTAGGTAGAGGAGCAAAAGGTAACTCAAAGGTAAAAGGTAAAACTGAGGTAAAAGTTTCCAAGTTTTTTTTTTTCTCTTTTTAGTTAGTTGTCCTCATGCTCTAATCTAGAGAATAGCGGGCCTTCGACGTCGAGAGCTTCTTTTCTAACGGTCGCTCACTTGTTGTTACTCACCGTACCTTCCGCGTTTGCTTTGAAATTCCTCCTCTCAGACCCGTTCCTGACCGTAATTCAATTCTTTCGGGGGTTAACTCATTTCGGGGGTGTTGCTAAACCCAAAAATAGGTGTCTTCAACGGACTTTCAGAACTCTGGAAAATGTCAAAAGAGTGAAACAGCCAGTTCTGCGTTCGGCTCGCAAACACGCAGCTGCTCTGGGAATTTCTGACACCACTGTTCGACGAATTCTCCGTCAACACCTCCCATTTCATCCCTATAAATTGGCTGTTGTGCAAGAATTAACGGGACGTGATTTTGTTGCCCTTCAAAATGCATGTGAAATGCTGCTTGACAACCTTCCTGGTGACGTGGCCGTTTTTTTCAGTGACGGGGCTTACTTTGATTTTGATATCCCTGGTTTATGTCAATCGACCACGGACAACAGCTCACCTCAAGAACAACATTCGTGACGCCATTGCCAACATACCGACTGATATGCTGCAAAGAGTGGACACGAACTTCAAGAATTGACTTAATCAGTGTATGAGCAATGGGGGTCGCCATTTAACAGATGTCATTTTCAAAACTGTATGAAAAAAAAATTGGAATATTGTATTCTCAAATAAAAAAAGAATTAAAACAATTACTGAAATGCTTTTGTTTTTATTGACCTTTCAAGTAAATAAGTTTCTCTGGTGCACCCTGTATAATAGAATTAAAAAAATTTGGTGTAAAGACTGTTCGCAAAATTTCAACCGTCTTGCTCAAAGCGTTTTCGAATCATCTTCCTCATAGAAAGACGAACGATTTCTAAAATGTGTTTTACGAACTCAGAGTGAAATTACTGAAGGAAATTTTTTTTAATATATTTCTTTTGTTTTTTGGTATTTTCTGGTTCAATTCCGTTCCCATGAACTTTTTTTAGCCTTCCGCTGAAAAGTAAATTCAAGTTTAACAAGTTCACTGTTTCGACTTTTTTAGAAATGTGTTTCTAAATTGTCACACACACACACACACACACACACACACACACACACACACACACACCCACAGCCCTTTTTTCGATTCGTTTTTTTTTTTTTTTTTTTAACACACACACACACACACACACGCACACAACACACACACACACACACACACACTATTTCAAAAAAAATTAGCTTTACATAAAAAAACTTATTTTAATTTTAAAATAGGAAGTTAGTAATAATTAATGTTTAGCTACTAAAAATTAAACAAAAATTCCTTTACTATTAACCTTATTGTAATAGATGCATGCATTAGTATTATATTTTTCTTAGATGGACATTAAGTACAAATTTGGTGCATCTAAGTACGTGTTTTATCTTTTTCTGAATACATATTTCATAAAAAGAATATTTTGAAAAATAATGAAATACAGACTCACATAGCCCAATATATATTTACAATGCCCAATTATAACATTAACGTACATTTCCGATTGCTTAATAATCTACTACTACACAATGTTTGCAGATACTCTTGAAGAAGCAACAAGTGTCTAGATATGCTTACCATTTTCAGATACTTATTATGCTTGTTATTGAGTTACTGTGAATGATGTAAGATAATTGCAAACGGAACATTTCAAATTAAACAAATTGGTATGATTGGAATAGGTAACCTATATGAAGAGTGCTTATACATCAGTGGTTATTACACAATTAATGATACATCATTGAATAAATATATTAAAACAATAAAGGATCGGATGATATTTATTAAGAAATATATCTAATGAATGAAGCGTAATGCATTTTATTAAAACTTCATAATTGATGATATTATGATACATTATTAAATAAACGTAATATGTTTCTTTCCCTTATTACTTGCTTTCAGACATTTCAAATATATATATTTTATATTTTACTCTCAAAAAATACTGAATAATTAGTAGTTATGCTTATTAGCTTAAAAACGGGAATGAGGGTCTTAAATCATTCCAAAAATAAAAGCTTTCCCTCCCCAAATAGCTAAAAGAAAAAGTCGACAGTTTATTAAATTATTTCTTAACATAAGAGCCGATTAAAAGGGAAATATAATTAGATGAATTTATTCCTTTTTCTGCTCTCAGTTTCTGTTTCAAGCGAATGAATGCAATTCTCCGGCAGAGATAATTGAGGTAATGCGAGTATTAAGTTTTTCTTTGGATGTTTTATCTGGAGGAAATAATCTGGGGCAAACAGCCTGTGGGCAGAGACATGCGAACACGGCGCATTGCCTCGAGCTGTTTGATAAAGCGAATGAGACGTGAAGTTATTATAAGATTTCCCAGAGAATTCATTTTTCGACATGTGGAGCTCATTAAATATTTATAAATACATATGAAATGTTTCTTTCTTCGAAAAATTCTAAAAATTATAGTACTTAAGTTATGTGTATAAAGTATTTAGTAGTTTTTTTATGTATTTGAAACTTGACAACTTTGTTTATAATTTATTATTAGCTTATTTTTTAATGAATCTCTACATTTTAGACCTCCCAGAGTTCACAAAATACATTTTAAAAATTGTCCTTCAGTCTATCTGCGATTAAGATAGCTAAAGAACGATTCGAAATAGACGATTGAACTTAGATATACAGTTGTAACAACACATTGGCAGAATTCTTCCTAAATTTTGAAATCTGTTCAGAATTTCAGTTTTGTCTGTTAGTCATTTTGTGTAATTTGACATGATTATAAAAACTGATGGGAGCTAAACAGATTGCATTTGATAAACAGATTTAACACTCCGTTAGTCGTACGCTTTTTTCAAACAAATGTGGTCACGTTTTACCTGACAGATACGCTTGTATACATTGGTAAAATAAACAAATAATATTGATAAAAACACAATTTTAAGTAGAAAGCAAAATCAAATTCTTTGATACTGCACATATATTTTATTGTTTACAAAAGAATCTACTGGTTAAGAATCTATTTAGTTATTGGAAAAAGAAATTTTCAGGTATCTGTCAGATCATGAGCGAGTAACGGAATTCTAACAAGTATGGTGTAGACACTTGTCAAATTTTGAGCCTTATAAAACTAAGGGTTGATTGTTTATTGGTCTGCGGTTTTCAGATATATGCTGACGCGATAATGAAAAAACTCAATGACTTAAATTCATCAAATTTCGTATAGGATTTCATGATTGAAAGAGCAGATTGGGGTTACATTTTGATATCAATCGGTTAAAAATAACGTGTCTAAGACGCAACGTTCGAATTTGGATGATATAAATGACACGCCAAAGATTAATTACCAAACAAAACATCAAGGATCGCACGATAGATTGTGAAAAATGCCAAATTCAAGTTAAAAGTTAATATTTTTAAACTGGTTTAAGAGCAGGCCAATGACATGTATGTGGCGATGGAGTTGGTGGAATTGTGCCCAATATTCTCGCCTTTTGCTGAATGGCTAAGGTACACGACTTCAAACCCAAACATCCCAGGCTCGATCTTGGCGGAATTCAACCTTCATATTGGCACAATTCCAGCCAACACCATCGCCACATTACTGACCTCGGACTATGAACGTTCAAACCGCTGTCGTGGCGCCACCTACCCGCAGTAAACGCAACCACACAAAGTTGTCAGACTCACTTGAAGCAACAAATGAAGCAACCCTCTTGTCAGCAACACTCTTCGCTCGCCACAACACTTGGTACTATACAGGTCGTTCGTCTCTACAGACTCACGGGTAGGGGAGTATTGTGGTGACATCCTAATAAGTCAATAACAGCCACTAGACAATAACAATCGCTTTTGTCGAATGGATAAGTTTTTGGACTTCAAATCCAAACATCACAGGTTCGATCCTTGGTGGAATTCAACCTACACATTGGCAGAATTCCGCCAACTCCATCGACACATGTATGGCTTTCTCTGAGATGACAAATTTATTTAGTGTATACGAGAAAGCTTTGTGGAGATCAATCTTCTGATTTTATGTTTAATTCCATTTCAGAAAAGTAGAATGACTTTATTATAAAAAGGGGTCTAGGCATAATGTATCGGAACATTATTAGAAACATTGAATATTATTTACTATAATTATACTGACATTTAATTATTATGAATGGATACTTTTATTAATCATTAAAATTAAAAAAATTAAAAATTTTATTCGTTTCTCTCAAGAATGCAGCAAGTAAAATATCGTTTTTCGAAAATACATTTCATTAAAATTTTATGACAAGCTCGAAAATCACTCATTGAAGTTTTTTTCCATAAGAAATAATTTCCCAGGTTTCATCCTTCTTAATTCAAGAAAAGAATATTTGGCCTCTAATGGAGTTCTTGAGCAAGAAATATTTTTAAATTTCGCCTGTAGAAATAAGCTTTGAAAGCAGAAGAGATAGCTTCGTGTTCTGTTTTGTTGTATAGGAATAATTACTGTTTCTGAAGGAAAGGTGAAGAACGCGTTGCCATAATTCAAACGTGAAATGATTCAATCGTTTTTCATTTATGCAAAACTTCCCATTTCACTTCGCTGCATTAATATTTTGGTTCCCGCGCAATTTAAATATCGTATTAATGCAATTGAATTTGGAAGGAAGGATTCATCCGATTTGGTGTTCTGGATGGGTTCGAGTAATTATCAAGAAGAAAAACGATATTAATGGCCAGTTTCGATTCTTCATATTATTTATAATGTTTTCGGCTATTTTATTTTATTTTTTATTTCGTTTCCCACATACTCCTTTGATTGACATTTGCTGTGAATATCTTTTCGACTTATTCAAAATAAAAATGGAAATGTTCATTCTTATTTTGAAACTGGTATAATCAGAGAAGGCAGTACCAAAATATATTTTTTTATTCCTTGAGTTGCCTAGAGGTAGAACATCCTGATCCTGGCCTAGAGATAACGCGTCTTCCTTGTAATCTGGGTGATTAGGGTTCGTCCCGGTTCGGGCATGGTTAGTAAGATTCTTCTAACTTCTTGCTGTAACATGCTGATGAATAGCATACGATAATCCCTTAGGAAATTTTAGACGAGAAGCTTGTTAGCTGCGCATGCGCAAAACATGTTAGCGCGCATCTTCATTTTGGAGTTAAAATTATGGGAGACCCTTTTTGTGTAATGTTGTTTTGTGTCGTGTCTTCAATGTTAAATATATGTTAATAATGTGTTAGTAAAATATTTTAGCCTGTATTGCCTATTTACTGTGCTCTTTATGTGAAAATTTTACTTTAGTCTGTCTTCTATCAATGAGATGTGTGAAAGAACACTCCTGTAAAAAATGGGTTGTGCAAGCGAATGTGTGTGCCTTCTTCATATGAGCTAGAAGCCAGATTCCTGACCTCGGAGGCTCAAGGGTCACTGCACTCCCTTTCCATGATAACGTGGACACGACATCGTCATCAGATTTCATTGAATTTTGGCTTATTGTGATTAGGATACAGATAATAATTCAAATTTTTTCACTCTCTCTCCCGAAATATGAGATTTAATAGTTCCTGAATGAAGACTAATTCGATTTTGTAAACTTTGTAATAGAAAATCATTGACAGATTGATTATAAAGAATGACATTATATCTCATTTTTGAAAATGTACCACTAGGGATAGGTGACTGAAATATTATGTATTCTTGTGAAGCTAATTAACACACAGATTTAAAAAATAGTTTAAGAAGCAAAGAAAATGTTTTGTAAAGAATCGGCCTGACTATCATTTTAAATTATCCTTCATGGGGTTTTATTCACATTTTTAAAACTTTTTTGGCTTTGAAGGTGTTGACGCAAGCTTGCAGCGCCAACTCCCCCTGGGGTTGAGAAAGAAGAAACCCCTCAGTTCAGACTTGGTTCTCGTGTGAGCTGGACCCAGAGATAGTTGTCCCTCTACTAAGCAGGAGACGAAATACTCTAATTTACTTTATTGTTTATGTTTCCTCCTATTAAGCGAGGTTGTGTTGCAATATTTTAATGCTTATGAAATTAAGTAGCATATTTTTGAGTTTCACAATAAAATGTTTAAAAAACTACAGTCCACTGCTCGTTCATTGAGCTGCAAATAGAAGGGATTTATTCTAAATTTCTTGCATCTAGAATTTTCTTTTCAATTTCAATATAAATTCGTCCTTTTTTATCGAGTGGTAAGTGGGGGAAATAATAAAGATAGGACTGTTTCCTCCTCTGCTTTCTGATCAAAGGCAGTTTAATTTATTTTCGAGGCCACAATGGTCTGGTGGTAAGGTTTGAGCTTAGGGACCGAAGAATTTCTGATTCGAGGTCCGATTCTATCGAAGAATCGTCGTGTAAAATGATTTGGTATCTCCTAGGCATCTATTGGAGCAAAATGGATGCCTAGGATGCCATCAATTGGAGTATCTCTAATCCATTGGAGCCAAATGGCGTCTCTTTGTAGTGGAGGGGAACTGCTCCCTCTGGGGAGGGAGTCCCTACTCAGGTATCGTCCTAGGCATCCAATCGTGGCTCAGAATTACAAGATCTGTCCTAAACTAACATAGTGTTTCGTTAACGCGAGACATTAATAATACTAACCAATTTTCATCCTTTGTCCTCCTCTGTTTAGTTTAGTTATATTAACATCCTGTTTTAAAGCAACGCTAAGGTTTAATTTGAGGCAGACCACGTGATTTTGAACCACGGTTAGATGACGAAGACGACAGTGGGAAGACTTCTTGAAGACCAAACTTCTCCACCATAACCAGAGGGAAGACATTTGATTCTGGCAGACTTAAAGTTTATCAGAATTGCTAATAAGACGGTTCTTCGGTGGCATAGGGTTTTGAAACTGAAATCCTCCAGTTCCGAAGCCAGGATTTTATCACTAGGTCATCACGGAATTTTGTATCTTTCTGAATTTCCCGAAATTTGACAAAAATCTTCGATTTTTACAACAAATTAACTAATTCATTGATAGACAAATTGCCTTAATAAATTTTATTTAATTTTACGTTTCAAGTTTTTCATTCTCCAGAGTACCAAAAAGAGATTTTGATCAGAATTTAATGCACATCTACGGTTCTAGGGATAAATATCTATGTAACAAGTTTCACACATATAGCCTTTTTTATTTAAGATTCGTGTTTTACATGCATACGAACGGATATACTTCAGGTTGATGGTTTTCATTCAAATTTTAACAGATATCTAAAATTCATAAATAAGTCTATTTAATAAATTTCATCATTCTTTGTTTCATACTATCAATGAATTATCGTGTTCACAAACAATTATATGGACATTATATTCCAAATATGTTTTTCTGGATTCAGGTTGATCTAAAAAGTGAGATCTATCAAAACCAAGAGGTAGATTTCTTGATTACTATATTGTATCACTGTGCAAGAGAATGTAGAATTGTAGTGTTTATCCTGAAAAAATTCACGTTTTTAACTGACAATTTATAAAGTTTATTTAATTGAAATATCTAATTCATTAATTATTTCAGTTCTGTCTTTTTCCCTGCATATTTATACACCATGCATTTACATTCCATCTAAGCTACGCTAAATTCTATTAAAACTCAACTGTGCTATGGAAGAAAAATAGATTTTAATTTTCCCCCGAATCCATTAACTGTGAATTCACATTTCCTATTTTCTTCACAAAAAGCTCATTTCTCAATAAAATAAAACCAAGTTTGTTATTTACTAAAACGAATATTTATTTAGTAATATCAATAAATGAGAAATTTTTGAGAGACAAGAGAAATGTATCAATGTGTTTTGTGTTTTGAAAGATTTCTTCAGAATTCGAGCTAAAAGAAATGTATAAAATTAATTACCAAATTGAAAAGGAATGAATTTAGATTGAAGTACCTTTTAAATTCAATTAAAAGCAACCTTCTGGTCGTACGAAAATATATTCATTGGGAAAATATAATTTCGAGTTTTCTTTTTACGAATTTCAAGAATTAAAAGAGAAAGAAAACATAATCCAGAAATTTTAATAATAAAACTTTGAATTAACTCTGATTATAACTAAAGATCTTTCCAAAAAATAAATTGCATTTTTCTTTTTAAAATTAATTTATATTTATTTCTGTATACTAGAACCTTGTTTTATTTATTTTAACATAAATGTTCATGTTCTTAAAAGTAAATATATTATTAAATGCATTACAAATATATATGTATATCAAAGTTTTTGAATAAATATGACGTATTTTACTACATCCATATTATTGATTAATCAAAAGTAGACACTGAATATTTTGGAAAACATTATTTCTTCATATTATACTTTAAACAGTTTACACAATTTACTTTAAATTCGGGGGTGCTCTCCCCATAAATGGTTGCTGTAATTAGGAGAATTCTCTGAAATTCTACACTTTTATTTGATCAGTCAGGATTAAGTCACTACATCCTCCTTTGAGTGTACACCAATTCAAAGCAAGTTCAAGAGATGGAGGGAAGAGGGCTTCAGTAGTGTTTTAAGAGAAAGAACTCTGAGCAACAAAAAGAAGAATTTAGAATTCATCCCATATGAAGATGTCACGCACACGCTTGCACAACTCCCTTTTTAAGAGGAGGCTCGGGTCCTTCACACACCTCATATACAGAACACAGGGCAAATAACAAAGGACTTGAATCCGAGATGCCTAGATTACCGGGAGGACGCGCTACCGCCTAGGACAGGATGTCAGCATACAAATGTCAGTATGTAGTAATTTTAAATTTAATATTTAAGGGAGTTTTAGTTTTTAGTTTAGTTTAGTTGAGTCTGATTTAAAGTAACACGAAGGCTATTTTGGAACAGACCTCGTACTTTTGAACCAAGATCTGATGACGAGGACGACACCTGAACAGGTACCCCCCTCTCCACACCACACCAGCGGGAGGACGTTTTGCCTGACAGATTTAACGTGCAAGAGACCCCCTCACAAGACGGTTCTTCGGTGGAATCGAGTCTTGAACCTGAAACATTCCGGTTCTGAAGCCGTGACCTTACCACCAGACCACAGCGGCCCCATATTTAGGGGAGAGAATTGTTAATTTAATTTGAGAAATTGTTTACCCGCATTGTATGTGCTGCAATGTCTACTAGATCCAAATATCCATCGGATGTTTGAGAATGCTTTATCAGATTTACGGCTGATACGCAGTCACTGAAAAATGATGTTTTATAATGTTAGTTATAACATTATCGTTGCGATTTCTATATTAGTCACTGGGTTAAATAATAAAAAAGTACTGCTTAAAATAACATTATATTAGGTTGGTGCGTATGAAATGTCGGATTCTTAAGTGATTGTATAAAACTGCATATCTTTCTTCAAAAGCTGTTTATTCAATCAAAGTATGCTCCATTCGCTTCAATACACTTCTCCCAACGAGATTTTAAAGCGTAGATGCCTGTCTTAAAAAAATTTTGGTCTTTAGAATTAATAAACTCTGATATCGAGTTTTTTAGACTGTCTTCATTTTCATAGTGTTTGCCCCTTAAAAACAGCTCTAAATGCTTGAAAAAATGAAAATCGGTCGGCGAGAGATCCGGTGAATAGGGTGGATGCTGCAAAACTTCATATTCCAGTTCGTTCCAGCTTATTTCGCTCTGTCAGTGCGTGCGGCACCCACTTGTCCATCTTCTTAACCTTGCCAATCTCAGAAAGGTGTCTCAATATCGTTGTATGGTCAACTTTCATCCTGATAGCAAGTTCCCTCGTGGATACGGCTGGATCCGCTTCCACTAGAGCCTTCAGGTCATCATTCTTCACAGACGTTTTGGGTCTTCCGCGTGGCTCATTTCGCAGTGAAAAATCGCCAGTTCGAAATTTTTCGAACCAACGCTGCACTTTCCGATCGTTAACCGTATTCTCCCCAAACGCTTGGTTTATGTTGCGTGCAGCTTTTGCAGCACTATTACCAAGTTTGTACTCATATAAGAAAATGACGCGAATGTCGGCAGAATTCATATCGGCAATAAACTCAAAAGAAATAACAAAAGGGAAGACCTTCGAGAAAACCTATTTTGCTGAAATGAGTCTCTGGCAATGGACAATACGACTATGAATGATATTATGCCAAAGACAAAAGTATAACGAAAACAGGGAGACAAACGTCCGCATGTAAAGAGAATCCGACATTTCATACGCACCAACCTAATATTTTTTGAAGTCAAAGAAATGTTATTAAAACATACCTGCATAAAAAAGCGCTTTACTCTTCCAACTTCCATTATTATTGCCTTGTCGCCCACTGGAAGGGAGGCACCTCAGACATGAGGATGATAAGATTTCAGTATGGTGGTTGGTTCTCGTCACCATAGAGAGTACAGAAATGGTGGAGTCGTCGAAGGCAGGACGTGCTTCTCAGGTAAAGAGTTGTACTGTGGACGGTGATGATCCTTATGACAACCTTAGTTAACCCTTGTTATCACTGCGGTACGATCAGTCAGGTTTAATCCAAAAGCCTTAATGAGGAGAGGTGAAATGGCCAATGTGGTTATCATCATCTTGCGATTGCTCAGTCTACATTTTAACCCCTTAACGGTCGCATAATTTTGAAAAAAAAAAGGTCATAAAAGGGTCTATTTTTTATAGAAGAAAATTATAAAAAATTGAGTGTATAGTTTAAAATAAATTAGTTATTTCTAAAAACATTGCAAATAGCCTAGGGCGGTTATCTGGTATATATATTGAGTAATAAACATGATTCTGTGCATAAGAAATAGATTGTTTTAATATTTTTGGCGCATTACTTTTAAATAGGCGATCCCGGAAATATCACGGGCGTGAGAAATAGAGGTAGAAATTTTACTCCGTCATTTTCACGGGAGCGAGAAGAAAGGGGTTAAATATCGATAGTGTTCAAATACAACTCAACGTCCCAACAAAGTGATCCGATAAAGTCCTTTAAAGTAAGCTTTCACAGCGCAACTGTGGTGACATCTTGATAAGCCAGTGACAGCCACTAGACACGAGCGTTAACTTTTGTCAAATGGATAAGTTACTGAACTTCAAATCCAAACATCTCAGGTTCGATCCATGTCGCAATTCAACCTACGATTTGGCACAATTTCCACCAATATTATCGCCACATTGGTGACCTCGGAGTATGAATTTCAAAACAGCTGTAGTGGCGCCACCTACCCGCAGCAAAAAGCAACCAACACAAGCAGCAGCTCACTTCACTCTCCATAACGCTTGGTTTACCGAAATACTCTCTTCGTTCGCCATAACGTTTGGCGGTATCGAAACACTCTCTTCGCTAGCCATAACGCCTGGCGGTATAAAAATCGTTTGTCTCTACAGAGTCACTGGTAGGGGGAGTATTATGATGACATCTTAATAAGCCAGTAACAGAAACTACACACGAGCGTTCACTTTTGTCGAATGTTTAAGTTACTGGACTTCAAACCCTAACATCTCAGTTTCGATCCTTGGCTGAATTCAACCTACACTTTGACACAATTCCCGCCAATACCATCGCCACAGCTTCTGGTATGTGGACGGTCTGTCACCACATGAAAATCCCATATTGATAATAAGACTTTCTTTGGAATTTATCGAGGAAGAGGGTTTCGTCGTATCTCACTGCTTTCTGCGGTCTGCCATCTTGTACAAATCCCTTAATGATGATAATAACTTTTTTTGCAATTGACCAAGAAGGGGGTTTCTTCAGATATCCTTGTTTCTATTTGGGATATTCACTAACAAGGATGCTCGAAGGCCTTTAGTCAAAAGCATTTATGAAAACATCAATTTGTTAATGTCGAATTAGAAATGTTACTTAAATTAAGAAAAAACATTATTAAGGTTATGCGTTTTCTAATCCTATATAAGACTAGCATATAAGATTAAATCTGGCACAGCAAACACTTGTGGTGACAACTTAATAAGCCAGTACCTACCACTAAACATCGGTGGCCATTTTTGTATAGTGGATAAGTTACTGGCTTTCAAATCCGAACAACGCAGGTTCGATCCTTGGCGGAATTCAACCTACGTATTGGCACAATTCCGCCAACACATACGCCAAATTGGTGACCCGGACGTGATGAGTTTTCAACAGC